>PVKC010041892.1:0-11816 GCA_004027635.1 Crocidura indochinensis
CCTATTAAGCATTTTCTAATTGAAGTCAATGTTATCAAGTCGGGGAATTTGATCTTTACATTCAGTATCTTTGTCCTTGACTTACTCTCTGGTATTTAAGTTTTAATTATGCTGACTTGAGATTATTATATAACTTCTTGAGATTTTTGGTCATCTGTCTTTAATACATTCCTTTCTTAGATTTAATAATTTTATTGATCCTCAAATTAAATAAATTCTTATCTTTTCAATCTTTTTAAACTCATAAGTTCATTTATTATAATATTAGTATAAGTTATAGTATTATAACTAATGACAAGTTAATAAAAAGGAATTCAAAAGTTGAAGTATCAGAAAATCCATTATGCTATAAGAACTCTTCCAAGAATGTAGAAAAGTAATTGCTAGATTCCCAATTACTTGAGCATTTTCACAGGTACCTTGACACAACATGTTGAGTACATTGAATATAAATAGGCTTAAACACAGATTAAAAAATCTAAAAATAGTAAATCAAATATGAATTAAAATTCAGCATGTAACCTCTATAATAAAAATTTACTAAGGCAGGAATCATTTTCTTAGCATGTCAAAATTTTTCTATATGGTATCTATAAAGATAGTGCAGAGCCTATGGAGTTTGCTTTGCACATGCTAAGTCTGTTTCAATCATCAATATCCATATGATTCTTCAAGAACTATTAGAAGTGCAAAGTCTGAGCCCTGCTGGAATGGCCCTCAAACAAACAAAAACCCCTCACAGTTATATAAAAATATATTATTATGTATTGATGTTTATGAAATATGTGAATATTTTAAATTATGACATATTTAAACTCGAACATTTACTTTCATTTTCTATTTTGATTAGAAAAAGAAAACCATTTTTTTAAATTGGTAAAAGAAAAACAATTTATTTAAGAGAACTGAAGAGTTTTAGATAAATATACTAAAATATGGCAGAATTAAATGGAATACTTATAAAGGAAAAATCTGTCACCAGATAGTATATAAACATACCTACATTGCACCAACTATGAAAAATTCTTTTAGTTTATAAGCATTCAAAAGTCTATTTATACTTCACAGCAGAGGTCAGCAAACCTATTTTGTGAAAGCCAGATAGTAAATACCATGAACTGGCCAGTCAAAACATGGCTGTTGCCATTTCTAACTCTGATTCTGTAGCACAAAATCAGCCACAAATAATATTGTAAAGAAAGGAGCATGGCTGTGTACATTTAATTTACAATAACATTTAATTTACAAAAACAATGTTATATTTTTATTATTCTATACTTTACTATCCTTTGATTTATACTTTACTATCCCTTGATTTATAGTGCATAATATTAATAGTCTTTATTTAAATGCATTCTCAATAATCTATGAATAAGAGAAAAATAGGTGAATCTAATTCAAGTAGTTCAATTGAACTCATTCAATTCAATTGCTACGACATAGATCATTTTCAGTAGTAATTTAAATAAGCATTGTGGGAAAACTACATGAAGAGAATCATATATACACAAAAATATTGGGGGGGGGATTATATATAGAATAATTTGAACAGAGACTAAGAAGGTAGCTCCAGTTCTGAAAAGAAGGAACAGTACTATAAAGATCTTTAATTTTTTTCCCAGTGGGTTTTGAACTGGACATAATAATCCTAATTAAACCATCAGTGATTTTTGTATTGAACAAAATTCCTTTATGTATTGTTTTGTTTGGGGTCAAATATCGGGGTGGTCAGGGCTTATTTCTGGTCGTACACACGTAGGGATCACTACTGACAGGCTCAGACTATATATAGTGTCAGGAATTAAACTGGATCAATTGTGTACAAGGCAAGCACCCTACCCATTGTACTATTGCTCCAGCTCTGAATACAGTTCTAACCGAACCTCCCTAGAGTGAACATAGCAAAAAACTCCGGGTAGGAAGCTCACTACAAAGAGTAGTG
The DNA here is from genome assembly GCA_004027635.1 of Crocidura indochinensis. Taxonomy (NCBI): domain Eukaryota; kingdom Metazoa; phylum Chordata; class Mammalia; order Eulipotyphla; family Soricidae; genus Crocidura; species Crocidura indochinensis. The sequence continues at coordinate 1,943 of PVKC010041892.1, forward strand.
AGTGCAGTTAGAGTAGAGAAGGTTCATCTAGGACAGTGATAGTTGGAACTGATCACTCTGGACAAGCACTCGGTGTTCAAATGGGAGAAATGACAGGCAAGGCACCCCTCCATTAACAATAGTGCAGACCAAAGTGTCGAGGGGGGGGGAGGGAGGGAGGGAGGAAGTAAAGGAGGGAGGGAGGGATAAGGGGAGGAGAAAGGAATTAAAAAAGGGAGGGAGGAATGAAGGGAGGGAAGGTGGGCGGGAGAGAAAAAGAAGCAAATTGCCTGCCCTAGAAACAAGTTGTGGAGGATTGGAGGGAAATGGGGACATCGGTGACCAGAAGGGTGTACTGGTTAAGGATGGTGTACATTGAATGACTGAAGCTCAACAATGAACAATTTCGTAACTACAGTGCTTAAATAAAGCAATTAATAAAAAATCTGATACCCATTCTTTTGCAAGACAAAGAACTGCCTCATCATGACTGAGGCACAGATTAAAAGATATATAATAAATGACAGTGTAGAACTTGTATTCATACTATATTAAAACAGATTTTAAACATTGTAAAACATTTTGGCATTGCTGTAAGAAAATCAAATCATATTTTTGCATTAAGCCAAAATGAAATCGAAAATACCCATTCCTACTGAAAATATGGAAAACAATCCTAACAGTGGGGAAAATCACTATTGTTCCATTATCTAAATATTTTTGTCAAAACACTAAAACCTTACTGCTAGTGATAAAGGCATAGGAAAGATGAAAGAAAAAATCTCATTGTTATTTATTTAGGAGACCAAATTTTGGAAACCCTGAGAATGAATCTAAAAAATCCTCAGGATGATTTAACACTGCTTGCTGTCTGTACATCTTGCATCCTATATATTGTCATATGGAGAAAGTATCTGGACTTGTAAACTTACCATATTCTAAATTTGACAATACTTTCTTATTTCGTCATTTACACTTTCAAAGCTGTGATTTCTGGGATCAGGTAATTCACAGTACTGATGATATCACTTCCTCAGAGTATTTTCATCAGTTTTCCACCACCACTTTCCTTTCTGTTGGATTCGGTTCTTCACTAAACCCCTATGACTGCTCATCCGGAGTTTGACTAATAGTAGCAATGTCAACATTCCTATGACTTGATTTATGTTCAATACAAAGTCAATTTTCAGTGTTTTCATTTTATTCCTTTGCTGATTTAAATTTTGTTAGTCCATTTCCTTAGAGTTTTGGTATTGGGTTTTTTGTTGTTGTTCTTATTGTTTGCCTGCTCATTTGGGTGCCTGCTGTCAACCATAAAATCTCATGTATCCAGTTGCTCTTTCTCTTTTTAAGGTTCTGGGTTTATAAATTTTAGGAGACAGAAATAACTAGACACTGTGTGTGAATGTGTGTGCCTGTGTGTGTAAAGCAAGAGAGATTTGATTGAATTTACTTAGAAAAACATGAGAGATGTTCAAACCAGGCCATTTCCATGAACTCAGTCTTTTCTCAAGATGTAAACTGAGTTGTGAAAGATCCTGGGTACACTGGTCCCAACAGCAGAAAGTTGGCCATCTCTGGTAGAGAGGGTGGGTTAAGCTCCCACCTAGTGGAAGCTTTGTAAGCTGCCTCCATTATCCATAATCACCATTTTCCAGATGTCTCTGCCTCCTCATGGTCCCTCAACTATTCCTTTCAGAGACACCAATCTGACCAAACTTCAGGTATGCTGCTATTTTTTGGCTGATATCACCAAGGCTTTTTGGATTTAGTGTGGGCACCATCCCCCCATCTTCATTATTCTAGGAGACCTGGCAGCTGAGTACATGCCTCTAAAAGTTGTAGTATCAGTAATAGTGCTTTTAATCTCTGGACAACTTCATTTGCTTAGTGCTGTCATCCCTATAGGAACACACCAATTTAACAGAATGGACAGCTAGCATGAGCTTACTAAACTTAAGCCTTCTGCTTTTGTATTAATGACTTCATTAGAGATACAATAGTTTTCACAAATGTGCTTGCTATTGTGCTTTTTCTTTCTTTTCTAACTTTCTTCTCTTCTTATTTTTTAATTTTCTTTCTCTTTTTTTCCAATAACTATGCTGTCACTTATCTGGAAACAAATATATTATAATCAACATGTCAACTATGTAATGCATTTTCTTTTTCTTTTTTTTTGTTTTTTTTGGGGCCACACCCATTTGATGCTGAGGGGTTACTCTTGGTTAAGTGCTCAGAAATCACCCTTGGCTTGGGGGAACCATATGGGACGCCAGGGGATCAACCATGGTCCTTCCTTGGCTGGCGCTTGTAAGGCAGACACCTTACCTCTAGTGCCACCTCACCGGTCCCATGATACATTTTCTTTAAATAAATTTTTGGAAATATATAATAGGAGATAAAGAAGAGAATTCATGTTCTAGAGACAACACAGGCTTCTCTAGAGTAAAAACAGAGAGAGATAGTTTCATATTCAAGAAAGAATATATGCTTGAAGAATAAGCCTAAGTAGATACTTTTTATTGGGTCTCTATGAACTGAATGACAAATCTTTTACTTAGAAGCTGGTCCATCAATAATGTCTTGTCATATCATTAGTGAGGAAAAAATTATCCTCACCGATGTGAATGAAATGACATCATTAGAAACTTGCTTTTAATTATATTCTAGCAATTAAATGCTGCAGTTTTAAAAAATTTATCAATAACTTACTGCAAGTTAAAAACTGAAGAACTATCATATTATACTAGTAATTCACTATTACTTATACTTCAGATGACATAGTGACAGAAATTTGAGTTATTAGGAGACAAGTGCCATTTAACCAAACCATGGTCTCCCTAAATAACCACACAAAGCAAATGATTATTGGATGGATGTCTTTGATCATAAATCAAAGTAAAAAGTAAAAAAACCTGGAGTTACATATAAATTTCTTGTGAAAAAAAGGCTCTTAAATGATAAAGTTTAAAAATTTGTGCTTTCAAGTTATCTCATTAAAAATTAAGGAAAATTACATATGTAATTTTGATATAATAATGACTTATTTTGACTAATGAAACATATACATCAGTAGCTTTTACTCCAAAATAAATACCGAATGGTTCAAAAAGTTAAGAATAGGACTGAAGAGATAGCATGGAGGTAAGGCGTTTGCCTTTCATGCAGAAGGTAATCGGTTCAAATCCTGGCATCCCATATGGTCCTCCGAGCTTGCCAGGAGTGATTACTGAGCGTGAAGCCACGAATAATCCCTGAGTGCTGCCGGTGTGACCTAAAAAAAATAAAAGAGGAGAAGAAGAAGAAGAAGAAGAAGAAGAAGAAGAAGAAGAAGAAGAAGAAGAAGAAGAAGAAGAAGAAGAAGAAGAAGAAGAAGAAGAAGAAGAAGAAGAAGAATGTTATTGAGCTAAAAGAAAATTATGTGAGATTAAATACAGTCTGGAGATAAGATAACATTCATCTATAAAGGACTAAAATCTCCAAACAATGTGGATCATGATGACTGAATTGATCACCTATAAATTATTCATTGTTTTATTAAAATATAAACAATTTTCAACAATCCTGAAGTAGCAGGGACAACAAAAGAATCCTTTGTTCTTATTAAAAGACAAGTTGAAGTATTTAAGTGTAAAATATCACTTTAAAATATTTAGCAAAATTGGAACCAGAGCACTGGCACAGCAGTAGGGCATTTACTTTGCATGCAGCTGACCTAGAATCAACCTCGGTGATCCCCCGGCATCCCACATGTTCCCCCAAGCCAGGAGCGATTTCTGAGCGTTTAGCCAGAAGTAGTCCCTGAGTGTCACTGCTTATCTGGAAATTTGAGTGTGGCCCAAAAACCAAAAGAATAAAGAAGCAAATTAAATAAAATATTTAGCAAAAGTGACACTTATCTATTAATAAAAAATAAGGGGAGAATGAGTATGGGGAATTTGTGACAATGACGGAGGGAACTGGATGCTGATAGAGGATATAGTGCTGGAATTTTAATGTTTAAAACCATATCAATAACAACAGTTTTGTAAAGCATAGTGCTTAAAATAAAAATTCTAAAAATTTAGACAGATATAAAATAAAATATTAACATGACAGATAAAGCTAAAAACATGGAAATGGTGTAGTGCATGAAAACTATAAAATAACAACTGCCATAGATTGAAAACTATGATTGATGCCTCAGCTAAAAAATATGGACAGTGTTCTTTCCATATTTCTATAGACTTAAGCCTACTTAAAATGCAAAATTTGGGAAACTAAAGCAAAGTATCTACAGTGCATTTTTGCAAAGGGTAATTAACTAACATTTTCCTTAAATTCTGGATTTTTATTGTTTTCTTTAATGAGTTCCAGGGGGAGGCATATCAGTTTGAACAGTTATCTATTTTGTGCTTTTCGCATTAAATATTTATTATAGTCCAGCTGTCCTTTAATAGGGACAATGCTTTTAGGGTTTATATTGGAGTTCTTTCTCTCAGTGGAAAACTAATAAAAATAGTTCTGGTCATAAGGAAGAAGGTGCTGAGTGAGACAGATTTTAGTAGCTGAGCAAAAGGTAAAAATCACTTCCATTTATAGTTGCTTACAATCAAGAACACTTAATGATATCCAAATTAATTTATATGGCTTTTCCAAACTAAATATTCAGCTAGTTTATAATTGGTCATCACTGGTAACTGGACTCCTCTATCATTTTGGGCCCAACATAAAGTGACAGATAATTGACTGACTGGGCAGATCCCTTCAGGCATAGAAAGTGTGGGCCAAGACAAATAACACATTTCTAGCAAGATGAGGTAGGAAGCCCAAGAACAAATTAACACTATTGCTTTATGGCAGCAACTTCTACAAAATCCCCATTCTATCCACTTACCTAAGTTTTTTTTAAGTGTGAAAAATTGTGCAGGTCACTGCTATTCCCCTAAGAAATGGTTTAATGTCTGGAGGTTACTGCTATTTTCCTACAAGCCAAAAGCCATGAATCTATAGAATGACTAATCTCTTCACCTGTGCACTTGGGTTAAGAATATAGGAATCTCAGTAGGACCAAGAGCCCAGGGCTAAATAGCATAAGTCTCAGGCACCCTTAAGGGCTTCATTCCATGCCTCCATCAAAATGATTTTTCACCAAAATATTCCATTTAGAATCTGAGGATTGGTTCCTTCTCTAAGCCCCCTATCCTGTTTGACTAAAACTTGTTAATCTCTGCAAATTCTCTCTACTTTCCTCTGCCCTGTTTTGTTGCAAAGTGGACTAAGGGTTGTATCAACTCGTGCCCTTTTCCTACTGACTTTCCATCAGGCTGAGTTGGTGGAGATACTGGAAAAAGGCAAAAAGATCAAAAGATTTATTTAATCCTAGCTCCTCATTTTGAGTTGGAATTCTGGCATAGTAGCAGCGTCTATAATTCTTTTCAAGGCCCCCCTATCTTCTAGAATCAACTTTGTAGTACCAACATTCACTACACTCCTACTGATCTTTCAAGCCTTCGGAGGTGGAGTGAAATGACTCTATATGTTCCTGATTTCTGGGTACCTGGGCATTTTATTTGTCTCCATAATTCTATGGAGTAAATACTGCCATCAGTGGAGTGATCTGAATCTTATTGGTCCTGACAATACTCAGACATATATTAGCTATTTCTTCACTTTCCACCATTTTATTCTCAGTTTCATACAAGATAATTTTCATCATTTACTTCACTCTTCACAGTCATGTAAAGAGCACCCCCCTTCACCAGTGCAACATTCCCATCACCAATGTCCCAAATCATCCTCCTCCCCACCCCACCCACACCTGTACTCTAGACAGGCTTTCTACTTCCCTCATTAATTCACATTGTTAGCATAGTTCTCAATGTAGTTATTTCTCTAACTGCACTCATCACTCTTTGTCATGAGCTTCATGTAGTGAGCTGGCACTTCCAGCCCTCTCTTTTGTCTCTAAAAAGTATTGCAAGAATGTCTGTCATTTTTCTTAAAGCCCATAGATGAGTGAGACTATTCTGCGTCTATCTCTCTCCCTCTGACTTCTTTCACTCAGCATAATAGATTCCATGTACATCCATGTATAGGAAAATTCATGACTTCATCTTTCCTGATGGCTGCATAATATTCCATTGTGCATATATACCAATTTCTTTAGCAATTCATTTGTTGAAGGGCATCTTGGTTGTTTCCAGAGCCTGGCTATTGTAAATAGTGCTGTAATGACATATAGGCCTACACCTGCTTTTCAAACCATATTCCAGCACTCTCAGACAAAAATCAGATTTTTGATACCTCCTCTTTCCTTATTTCTCTGTCTAATTTACCTATTATATATTTGAGACCATTATCATTTATGTCGTTTGTTCTCTCCTACCATCACCTAAATAATTACAAATTTTATTGATCTAATTAATGTCATTCAAGTTTACCTTCACTTCATGGCAATCAAATAAACTGATGATGAGTGGAAATAGAGTTTTAGCAATCTAAGTACCATCAACAGATGAATAATTATGTATTTTTCACAGCATAGATACATCTTGTCAGGATTACACTAATAAAGTAAATAAGAAAGGCAAATACCTTGGTTTACTCATATGTTAAATAGAAACAAAGCATATTATTAAACTAAAGATAACTCCTTTGATTATGAGAACAAAATGGTAGTTGCCATATGAAAAGAGGACAGAGGGAAGAACAGGTAGGGTTAAGGAGGCAAAGGGGGTCAATTATATGCTGTGGCTAAGATTATAATGTAGCATATACAGACACTGACTTATACTGCTATGCCTCTGAAGTCTACATATAGCTGTAATCCAATATTACTTTATAATAAAAAATCTTTTAGTATGCATTATACAATATTAACTTATTGAATATCTCCCCTCCAGGTAGGTAATATTATGATGCATTTTTGATAAATAAAATCAGGCATAAGGAGTAAGGCAACTTGTCCAAAGAATAATCTTAATGGGACAAGTTCCCAAACTCAGATCATTCAAGTTTGTGCCTTAAACAATGACACCAAATGAGAGTAATAAATATATTCTTCGAAAATCACTGACTAGGGTCTGGAGCGATGGTGCAGCAGTAGGGCATTTGCCTTGCACTCGGCTGACCCAGGACAGACCTTGGTTCAATCCCCTGGTGTCCAATATGGTCTCCCAAGGCAGGATCGATTTCTGAGCACATAGTATATACCTGAGTGTTACCAGGTGTAGCCCAAAAATCCCCCCTCCCCCAAAAGAAAAAAAGTAAAAGAAAATCACTGACTAGCAGGAGATTTTCAGAATTATTTTCAGGGCCAGAGCAATAGCATAGTGTGTAGGGTTCTTACTTGCACAGGGTCAGCCTGAGTTCAAGTCCTGGCATTCCATATGGTTCCTCGTCTACCTACCATGCCAGAAGTGATTCCTGAATGCTGAGCTAGGAATAAGCCTTGAACACTACTGGAAGTGGCCCTCAAACAAAATAAAACAAAACAAAACAAAAACAAACAAGAACTAGAATTATTTCCAGGTTGTTTCATTTTGAGGAATCAAAATTAACAGGATATACTTGTTTTTGTCATGTTCTCATTCCAAACTTGGAATTTAGTATACATTCTTGTCCTTTCTCCTCATGAAGGACATGGTATTAGTTCTGTTATTAGGAAAAATGAATCCTTCTTACTAGTAGTGAGAGTGTTGACTAGCTCAACTAACCTTTCTGGGAAAATAACATGAATATGCATCAAAAACTAAGAATTAAACTCCCATATGATTCAGCAGTTCCTCTTCTAGGCACTTATCCCAATGACACTCCCTCCAATATTTAAAATAGTCAAACTATGAAAACAACCCAAGTATCCAAGAATAGATGGCAGGGTAAAGAAAATGTGTCAGAGGTTAGAAAGATATTACTGTAGTGAAGGTGCTTGCCTTGTACAATGCCAACAAAGATTCAATTTCCTGGCATCTTATATAGACCTAATCACTCAGCCAGGAAGTAAACCCTGAGGATGATCAGATATGCTTCAAAACCAAACATACAAATAAAGAAAAATAGAAAACTTATGCATATATCATAGATATAATCAAATACTGTGTGGCTATAAAAAATAAAATTGTGTAATTCACTGGATATGGGGAGTACCATGCTGAGTGAAGAAAGTCAGAAGATGAGGAATAGATAAAGCATGACTTTGCTCATATATGGAATATAAAAATATGCAGTAAGGTAATAACATATGACTAAAAGCAACAAAGCATAAAAACTTGTACTCAGAACTGAGCTAACTGAGGAAATCAGGAAGGGGAGTAAAAGAGGAATAGGTTGAGGTAATGAGATAGTAATTCTGATGGATAGTGTGGTGTTGAAATAGTGTATGCACAAACTCCATCATTAATTGAATTTTAAATCATCGTGGCTAAAATAAAATTAAATGTTATTTCATTTAAATATATAGATATAGGTCCTTTTTCTCAGATGATGACAAGTGGAGAAAATAGGAACACATTGGTTATTATGATGCTGAACTTAATGAAATTCAATATGTTAACACTGACACTGCAATTTAAGCTAGCTGAACCACATTCTAGTGTGAACCACTGTTGGTACATGCTGACATCAATGTCTTAGGAGAAAAGATGTATCTGAAATTTTTAACAGTGCAAACTTCTACCAGATTGCTTTGCCATGGATCATGGCTTCCGTCTGCATGCTTTGTGGCCCACTGGACCATCTATGTCTCAGCTGGCACTAATAGTTAAAAAGCCAGAACACAGCTCAGCCATCAACAGGTCGGACTTTTTTGGGGGGACATGGGGGTGAGTCATACCCAGCAGCGCTCAGGGGTTACTCCAGGATCTACACTCAGAAATCTCTCTTGGCAGGCTCGGGGGGCCATATGGGATGCTGGGATTTGAACCACCATCCTTCTGGATGCAAAGCAAATGCCCTACCTCCATGCTATCTCTCCAGCCCCAGGTCTGACTTTCTTATATGATCAGATGATTCTAGAGGGAAGCTGGAATTTTCTTTCTTCTTTTTTAAATTTTGATCAAAGTGGATTACATATCTTTCATAGTAATATTTTAGGTACATATTGACATTGAATCAGGGGAATTCCCTCCACCGAAGTTGACCTCCCTCCCCCCACATTCCCAACATGCATCCGATTCCTCCCTCCCTTACCCCCACCCAGGCTACTGGTATAAGAGATCCCCTCTGTATATAGCTTGTTGTAGATTGGGTACCGATTCTGTTGTCGTTGGCTTTCTTCTTTTTTAAACTTAGAAGTGTTCATAAATCTAACTAAAAATTCTATTGCTAAAAGGAAGGTGTACTAACTAGGCAAAAAACAAGCAGCTTCTGCCATATACCATATCCCTGACACTGTCATCATTCATACTTATCCACTAGGAATTACTTAACCTTGTTTCTCTAACAGTTATTTCTTTTCCACAAATTCCCCTCTAAACCCAACACGGCTGTGCTAAATTAAGACAAGGAGTCTACTGACTCCCTTCCTATTATGCTGAGTTTCCCAATGGCCAGCTGAGACTAAATGACACAACATTCTTTTACTTTATGTGCCATTTTTTCCCAAGCCAGGAGTGACTTCTGAGCGCATAGCCAGGAGTAACCCCTGAGCGTCACCGGGTGTGGCCCAAAAACCAAAAAAAAAAAAAAAAAAAGACTGATGTCATGACATTTTTGAATATTTCTCATTGGCTCCATCTTTTGTTCTTCAGAGCAAGTTCTGTGATACACTTTTCCTCATATCTAAGAGGTGACTAAATTCATTTCCCATAGCTACAGCAATAAATCACCACAAATTAGGGATTTCAAACATCACCCCATTCATTCTCTGAGTGTTCTGGAGAGTTAGAGTCTAAAGTCAAGGTGTCAGCTGGGCTGT
>PVKC010041893.1:0-12065 GCA_004027635.1 Crocidura indochinensis
GAGTCTGATTTGGCAGAAGAATTAGAGCAAGCTTGTCAAGGTCAGGAAAGGTTTTTTGTTTTTGTTTTTGTTTTGTTTTGTTGGGTCACACCTGGCATCGCTCAGGGGTTATCTCTGGTTCGGCACTCAAAAATCACTCCTGGCATGCTCGGGGGAACATATGGGATGCTGGGAATCGAACCAGGGTCTGTCCTGTGTTGGCTGCATAAAAAAGCAAATGCCCTACTGCTGTGCTATCTCTCCAGCCCCCAAGGTCAGGAAAGATTTTGCTCAGAACTTTCCTGGGTGAACTTAGTCCACTTCCAACCCTATTTGCCACCAAAGTTCACAGAAGAGTTTGGTGAGCTGGCTCTGCTCTGCAACACATGAGAGGCTACCAAAGAAATGCCAAACAGCCTGTAAAAAAGACTTTTCTCTGGGGCAGGTGGTAATTGGAGAAGACTTGAGGGCCCCAGACTGCAACAGCAAAAGTTTCAAGTTGGCCTGAGTGATGGAACCCCAGGCTGTGGAAAGACTGGTATCACCCGTCAGATAGTAGCTTGCTCCAATTTCTTCTTCTCTCCTCTTCCCCCTCCTGCTTCTCAAGCTGATCATATTTCCTTGGTGATTTTCATGCTTAGTCAGTAGGACTTAAAGGATGAGTATGAATTCCAGAGGGGCCTTGTCTACATGTGCATGCCTCGGTGCTGTTGTTATCCACTCTCGAGTCCCTGCTGGCCTGCACTGCGGCCATCCATCAGCCACTACACAGTCCTCAGAGTGTGGTGGGTGTGGGAAGAGCACCATCACAGAGCATGAAGCTCCTGAGCCTCACGAGGCAACACTCCTCTGCTCCAAGTTCCTTCTCTGCTTTAAATCTCAAAAAATCCTGGGGGTATGCCTAGAGCTGTGGTACAAGTGGTAGGGCATTTGCCTTGCATGCACTAATCTAGGACAGACTATGGTTTGATCCCCAGCATCCCAAATGGTTCCCCAAGCCAGGAGCAATTTTTGAGTGCAGAACCAGGAGTAACCCCTGAGCATCACTGGGTGTGGCCCCCAAAAAATAATCCTGGGACAGGGGAAGCAATAATATAGCAGGTAGGGCATTTGTCTTGAAATCAACCTGGATTTGATCCCTGGCATCTCATATGGCCCCCAGACCTACCTGGAGTAAGTTCTGAGCACAAAGCTGGAACTAATGCCTGAGCACACTGAATGTGGCCCCCAAAACAAACAACAAAAATGCAATAGGGGTTGGAAAGATAGAACAGAGGGTAAGGTGCTTACCTTACATGTGGCCAACTCCTGTTCAATCCCTGGCACCATATTGTTGTTTTCCCAGCTGGGGGATCCCTGAACACAGAGCCAGGAATAATAAGCCCAGAGCATAGTCAGGTATGGATCGAAAGGAAGCAAATAAAAATATCTGTAACTGGAAAAAAAAAAGTGAACTGGCAACTAGAAACAGAAACTCCAGGGAATTCTATGGAAGCTTCAAGAGCTATAGGATAAACACGGAGAGAGGAGCAGAATTTTTCTTAAGACCACAAAAGTTCCATGAGCTAAATAGTCATTATCAATGCTCAAAATATGAAACCAGGTCAGAGAGACAGTACAGACATTAAAACTCTTGCCTTCCATCCAATTAACTCCAAGTGGAATCCAATATAGTCTCTCAAGCGCTGCCAGGAATCATTCCTAAGCATATAGCCAGTATTTCCCCCTAAGTGACCCTGGGTTAGCCACCACCAAAAAAATATTTTAAAGGATTTATGCCAGCCAGGGTATGGGAGGGGAGTTGTAAGTTTGAGCCATTGAAATCTCTTAGTCTTCTTGCAGAGAAAACAATAAGCAAAGTACAAATTTGAGGATACGAGTAGATTGGGTGGGTAATTTTTGAATGAAGCTTTGCAACCCAAGATCTTCTTTGAGTGAAATGATGGGCTGGATAGATGGAAACTTGTTAGGGGGTGCCACCCCTATATTTGGGAGAAAAAAAAACCCCAGGACACCCCACTTCCCTTATCCAGATCTTCTAATCAAACCTCCAGGCCAGGACCAGCGGACAGTTCCTATGTTCTTGAGCGGCAGACATGGAGTCAGCTCTGTTGCACTCCCTTTAAGGAGCTAAGGATATTTGGACTGGAAAGAACCTGTACTGTCTAGTTCCAGGAGCCCAAAGACCTAGCTTCAAGGTGATAAGACAGTGCCACCTGGTTTGGATGTTTACATCTGCAAATGCTCAGTAAATAATGTTTGAGCTCCTCTTGCAAGCCAAGTGCTGTGTGTTAAGGTGAGAAATGACTGAATTGAATACTCACCCTTCCAAGGAATTCTGTTTGTTGAAAACAAAAGACCCAGAAAGGATACCCTCAAAAGGGGTTCTTAGGACACAGAGTTCTGCATAAAAAGCCCTGGAGAGTTTAAGAATGTTCCTCCTCCCTTGGTGGGAGGGGAAAGTGCTTCAAAAATACAGAACTTGGAGTGAGAATGAGGTCTAGGGATGGACAGCAGGGCTCTATCTAGCAGCTGGGCCCACCAACAGAAGCCCAAAAGGGCAGTTGGTCAAGCTAAGCACCTGTCCTGGAGCCACCTGGATTCAAGGGACTCCAGACCCTGGGTGCTCCCTCCTCTGAGATCCAGCCCAAACTTTGCTGCCCTGGACAAGGACAAGATGATTAATAGGGTGTGTGAACTATCTTAGGTAGCTTAAAACTGTGGCTTTTGCAGATCTGAACCTCCCCCCGACCTTTACTGTATCCTAACCCACATGATGACAAAGGCAGGTTTTTTTCCTCTATCTTGCTGCAACTGGAAGCTGGATTGCCACAGTTGGTCTTACATAATGAAATCCCTAAGCTATGGTGGCCCCAGGTGACGCCTGGCAGGGCCATTCTTGGTGCTGAAGTGCCACCTAGAGGCCAGTTCTAATGCAAGTTTGCACAGGACATTTAAAAATACATACATACATACATATTTACATACATACATACATACAAATATTTAAGCACCTTGATTACAAACATGATTGTAGTTGGATTTCAGTCATAAAAAGAACACCCTCCCTTCACCAGTGCAACATTCCAATTCCAATGTCCCCCAAATCCCTCTTCCCCACCCCCTGCCTGTATTCGATATAGGCATTCTACTTCTCTCATTCATTCACATTGTTTTTTTTTTTTGTTTGTTTTGTTTTGTTTTGTTTTTGGGTCACACCCGGCAGTACTCAGGGGTTACTCCTGGCTCCGCGCTCAGAAATTGCTCCTGGCAGGCACGGGGGACCATATGAGGCACTGGGATTCGAACCGATGACCCTTTGCATGAAAGGCAAACGCCTTACCTCCATGCTATCTCCCGGGCCCCTCATTCACATTGTTAAGATAGTTGTCAGTGTAGTTATTTCTCTAACTGCACTCACCATTCTTTGTGGTGAGCTTCATATCTTGAGCCAGTCCTTCCAGCCCTCCTCTCTATTGTCTCTGGGCTTTATTACAATAATGTCTTTTATTTTTCTTAGAACCCATAGATGAATGAGTCTATTCACAATGGACATGTTTTAAAGAGAAGTGGGGAGAAAGTACCCAAGCACCAAAACTAGACAATAGAAGGGAGCCTTAAGAGAATTCGGTTTTTTTTTCTCTTAACCAGCCACTCTATTATTTGCTAATGAGATCATAGAGAACTGCAATGTCCCCCCTCTTCTCACTGGGTTTTGCCCAGATTTGGGAGCCTGTGTGAGAGAATGTCATTTTCTCACTTCAACTGTAATCCAAATCCCTAAAGGCAAGAAAACTCTTCAGTTTATTCTACAGCTCAGAGCCCAACTCTTCTCTCTGTCTAACCCAGCGTGGTCTGGTTCTCTTGAGGAGGAGATTTGCCAGAGGCTAATTTGCCTTTGGGAGAGACTTTGTGGCTTCTGAAGTCTAAAACCCCTGCACTGAGCATATGAACATGAATGTGAACACATCTTCATTGCAGGCTGTTGGTTAAGATGTAGTTGAATGAGTACAGAGGTATTGAAGATAAGTCAAGAGGAGGGAGAGAGAGAAAGAGAGAGAGAGAGAGACAGAGAGAGAGAGACAGAGAGAGAGAGAGAGAGAGAGAAAGAGAGAAGAAAGTACAATGGATAGGATGGTTTGCTGTGCACACAACGGTCCAAGTTTCAACCCCTGAAAATATGGGGGACCATATTATCCCCCAAGCACCACTAGGGGTAATTCTGTGTGTGGAACCAGTATTGGAACCTGAGCACTGCTGAGTGGGCCTCCCAAACAAACAAAAACCCAGAAACAAGAGTTCAAAAGCAGGTGTCTGCCTTGCAAGGAAGGACAGCAGTTAGATCCCTGGTGTTCCATATGGTCCCCCTAAGCCAGGGGCAATTTCTGAGCGCTTAGCCAGGAGTAACCCCTGAGCATCAAATGGGTGTGGCCTGAAAAAAAAAAGAGTTCAAAATCAACACAGATTACTGTTACCAGATGATAACAGAGTATGAAGAAAAGAAGTCAGGTTCCAATGGTCTGGGACAGGGGGAGTGGCTAAGAGGGCCACAGCAGTGGTGCTCAGGGCATAGTCCTGGCTCTGTGCTTAAAGATCCCTCCTGAAGTCATATGGGGTGCCTGAGACTGAATCCCAGACAGCTGCAAGAAAGGAAGCACCTTTTGAAAAAAAAATCTTATTTCAGAATTTTTTCTTTTAAACCTTATTGATTGATTTGATATATTATTATGATAATAATTTTTTATTATTGGTTTTGAGATCATGCCTGGCATGCTCAGGGATTATTCCTGGCTCTGCACTCAGAAATTGCTCCTGGCAGTTTCAGGGGACCATATAGTATGCCCAGAATAGAACCTAGGTCTGTTCTGTCAAACCAATGTCGACTGTGTGTAAGGCAAACAACCCACCATTGTGCTTCACTCTGGCCCTCTAGCTGGACTTTGAAGGAAGAAAAGGAAGAGAGAAGGTTAGTAGATATATAGAGAGCTTTTCATCCAAAAGCCTAATACTCGTTCTTGTACAGTTCTTCATTCTCAAAGATAGATCACATGCTGAACCACAAAAATCAAATTCATAAAATCAAAAGGATAGAAATTATATCAACTATCTTCTCAGATCAAGATGCACTGAAAATAGAAGTAATTACAAACAGATATGAAATCAAATTTTAACACATGGAAATTAAATAGCTCACTGAACAACCAACCAGTAGGTTAGAGAGGAAATCAAGATTCCTGGAAACAGGTAAGAATGAGGACATGAACTATCAGAATTTGTGGAATACAACAAAAGAAGTATTAAAAGAAAAATTTATATCTTTGCAAGCATTCATCAGGAAGGAAGAGCCTACATAAATGATGACATAGGTTTAAAAAATTGAAAATAACCAACAAATGAGACAAAATCAGGCAGGAGGAAGAAAATAATAACACTTAGAGCAGAAATTAATGAACTGGAAACCCAAAAAAACAATACAAAAAATAAATAAAAGCAAGAATTGATTCTTCAAAAAAATAAACAAGATCATTAAACCATAGCAAGACTTACAAAGTAAGAGAATCCTAATAAACTAAATCAGAAATGAAAGGGGGAATGTCACAACAGACTATAGATATTCATAGGATAATTAGAGATTCCTTCAAGAATCTTTATGCCGCAAAACAAGAGAATCTAGAAGAAATGGACAAACTCTTGGACTCCTACAACCTCCCAAGGTTACTATCCCAAGATAATTTGGAATACCTGAACAGACCTATCACTATTGAAGAAACCGCAATGATAACCAAAGGATTTTCCAAAAACAAAAGCCTGGGCCCAGATGGATTCACTAATAAATTTTTCAGACCTTTGAAGAAGACATACTGCTAATTCTTTTCAAGTTTTCCAGGAAATGAAAAAACAAAACACTCCCAAACAATTGTCTGAAGCTAACAGCACCCTGATACAAAAACTGAGATACCGCACAGAGAGAGAGAGAGAGAGAGAGAGAGAGAGAGAGAGAGAGAGAGAATATTATGGGCCGATATCCTTGATAAACAGATGCAAAGATCCTAAAAAAAAATAGTAGCAAACAGAATCCAACGAATCATCAAAAAGTTCATACACCATGACAAAGAAGCAGGTTTTATCCCAGAGATTCAAGGATGGTTTAACATAAGCAAAAAGATCATACACCATGACCACATAGGCAGAATTTATTCCAGGGATGCAAGTATAAAGTAATATAACCAAGTAATAAACAGAATGTATATCAATAAAAGAAAAATAAAAATCATATGATCATATCAATAGATGCAGAGAAGGCATTTGAGAAGATTCATTATCCATTCATGATAAAAGGAAAAAAACCTCTCAACAAAATGGGAATTAAAGGAACTTTCCTCAATATAAAGCCATTTACTACAAGCCCACACCAAACATTATACTCAATAGGGAAAGTTTGGGGCCCGGGAGATAGCATGGAGGTAAGGCATTTGCCTTTCATGCAAAAGGTCATCGATTCGAATCCCGGTGCCCCATATGGTCCCCCGTACCCGCCAGAAGCAATTTCTGAGCATGGAGCCAGGAGTAACCCCTGAGTACTGCCGGGTGTGATCCAAAAACAAAAACAAAAACAAAAACAAAAATAGGGAAAAGTTCAAAGCCTTTTCTCTAAGATCTGGCACATGCCAGGGTTGTCTACTTTAACTGTTTCTACTTAATATAGTATTTGAAGTATTTGTAATAGTGATTAGACAAGAGAAATACATATCCAGGGCATCCATATTGGAAAGAAAGAAGTCAGACTCTCACTATTTGCAACTAACATCCTATACTTAGAAAATCCTAGAGACTACAAAAAAGCTTATAGAAACAATAGATTTATATAGTAAAGTAGCAGGCTACAAAATAAATATGCAAAAATCCATAGCTAGCCTATATACAAATAATGAAAGAAAAGACATATTAAAAAGCAGTCCCCAACAGCTATACAAGAGGGGACCAATTATACTAGCAGTTGGGGGGGGGGGCAAAGGAGGGAGATATGGGATGTATGCTAGGAATAGGAGTGGAGGGAACTCAACACTGGTGGTGGGAATGTCCTGGATTTACTGTCACTATGTACCTTAAATATTACTGTGAAAGATTTGAATTCACTTTGGTCACAATAAAAAGTATTAAAAAAAGAAAAAGCAGTCCTGCTCACAACTGTGCTTCAAAAATCACACATCTTGGTGCCAGAACAATAGCTCAGTGGTAGGGCTTTTGCCTTTCAGAGGGCCTACCAAAGATGGACCCTGATTCAATCCCCAGCATCCCATATAGTCCCCAGAGCCTGCCAAGAGTGATTTCTGACTGCAGAGTCAGGAGTAACCCTTGAGTGCCACTGGGTGTGCCCTCCCCCAAAAAAGAAAAGAAAATCACTTATTTTGAAATCAACTTAACTAAGGCATATACAAAGAAAACAAAAAACACTGCCTCAAGCAATAAGAGAAGACACAAAAAAAATAGAAACGCATACCTAGCTCATGAATTGGGAATATTAACATCATTAAAATGCATTGTACAGATTTAATGCAATCCCTAGTACCCATGATATATTTCAAAGAAATATACTTTTGAATTTCATATGGAACAATAAACCTCCAAGAATAACTAAAGCAATCCTTGGCAAAGAAAATGATGGAATGTATCACTTTTCCCAACTTCAAACTGTACTATAAAATAGTAGTCATTAAGTGAGCTGGAGCGGTGGCGAATTTGCTTTGCATGCGCTAACCTAGGATGGGTCACAGTTTGATCCCCCAGCATCCCATCTGGTCCTCCAAGCCAGGAGTGATTTCTGAGCACATGGCCAGGAGTAACTTCCAAGTCTCACCGGATATAGCCCCAAAACCAAAAATAATAAAAAATAAAAAATAGTAATCATTAGAACAGCATGGTATTTGCAATAAAGACAAACAGATCAATGTAATAGATTTGAATACACTGAGACAAATCCTCAGGTATATAATCAACTCATTTTTTATAAAGGAGCAAGAAATACAAAGTAAAGCAAGGAAAGACTTCAAGTGGTGATGAAAAACTGGTCAACTACAAGCAAAAAAAAAAAAAAAGAAACAAACTCATAACTCTTTAACACCAGGCACAAAAGTAAAATCGAAACAAATTAAATATTAGATATGAAATTATAGTGTACATAAAGGAAAACTTAAAAAGAATATTCCATGATAATGAATCTAAAGGTATCTTCAATGGTGAAAATATTACTGACCAAACAAGTGAAAGCAAAGATAAGCATATGGGATTGCAGTGAAACTTCAGCACCTCTAAAATAGTGACTAGAATACAAAGACTAACCATGTTTCAGGAGAAGCTATTCACCCAATACCCATCTGTAAGGGGTTTATAGCTAAGATATATAAAATAGAACTTAATAAGAAAAAAATATCAAGGAGCCAGAGAGATAGCATGAAGGTAAGGCGTTTGCCTTCCATGCGGAAGGTTGGTCGTTCAAATCCTGTCATCCCATATGGTCCCCTGAATCTGCCAGGAGCGATTTCTGAGCATAGGGCCAGGAGTAACCCCTGAGCACTGCTGGGTGTGACCCAAAAACCAAAAAAAAAAAAAATCAGCTAACTCCATCAAAAATGGGGAGATGAGGGGCCGGGCGGTGGCGCTGGAGGTAAGGTGCCTGCGCTAGCCTAGGACAGACTACGGTTCAATCCCCCCATTTCCCATATGGTCCCCCAAGCCAGGAGCGACCTCTGAGCGCATAGCCAGGAGTAACCCCTGAGTGTCACTGGGTGTGGCCCAAAAACCAAAAAATAAATAAATAAATAAATAAATGGGGAGATGAATAGAAACTTCCTCAGAGAATAAATAGCATTGGCCCAAGGCACATGAAAAAAAAATACTCCACACCATTAATCATCAGGGAAATGAAAATCAAAACAACAATGAGATATCATCTCACACCACAGAGACTGGTACACATCTAAAAGAAAATGGACAGCCAGAAAGGGACTCTCATTCACTGCTGGTGGGAATGTCAACTGGTCCAGCCATTTTTGGAAAACAATATGAACATTCCTAAAAACAAAACAAAACAAAAAAACCCTAGAAATTGAGCTTCCATATGACCCAGCAATTATAGTCCTGGGAACATACCCTAGGGATCCAAAAATAGTGTATAAAAAGCATCTGTATTCCTATGTTGGTTGCAGCATTATTCACAACAGCCCAATTATTCTTTTTGTGTGTGTGTGTGGTTTTTGGGTCACACCCGGCAGTGCTCAGGGGTTACTTCTGGCTCCATGCTCAGAAATTGCTTCTGGCAGGCACGGGGGACCATATGGGGCACCGGGATTCGAACCAATGACCTTCTGCATGAAAGGTAAACGCCTTACCTCCATGCTATCTCCTGAGCCCCCAACCCAATTATTCTAAATGATCCCTCTGGACAAGAACTAGGTGCTGAAAGGAGGTAAACTGATATTGTAGAAACAATATTGCAAGCCACAGTGTCTAAAAGGGAAATAAAAAGAATGATGGGGAGGGGATAGCTGCCATATACAGATAGGGGGAGAGCAGGAAGGAAACTGGGGACACTGGTGGCAGGAAATGTGCACTGATGAAGGGTGTTGAACGATGGATGGCTGAAATTCAATCATGAACAACTGTAACTATATCTCATGGTATCTTAATTAAAATTTTATTTAAAATAAATAAATAAAAGCTCCAGCCGTTCATGAGGACAAAGCCCAGTAGCAGTGACTGGCTATGGGTCTGGCAGAAGAAGAGCCTCATGGGTCATGAGGTCTGCCATGCTCCAAAGAAACGAACACACACAAAGATGCATGCGTTGGTGTCTTCCCAGTAGATAGTCTTCACTTTGGTGCTTACGCAGACTTAATCTAAGATCTTGAGCTAAGTGCCACTCTCTGACTGGAGAATGAAAGAGATCAAAGAAATTTTTTTCTTCTAGAAATCCTTTCCTGTAGGAGACAGCATTGGAACTTGAGTGCTTTGGCTCATTTTTCAAGTGCTATTAGTTCCCTTAGCATAAAACTAGCATCTTAGAAGTGGTTCAGTGCTTCACTGATGGTTGTAAGAATCGGTCTACAACCATAAAGATACAGCTAGTATTTTGGGGGGGACCAGGAATAAATTCTTCATGTAGGAATAAAGGTTAAAGAACCATGAGTCACATGACCCACTTTCTGGGAGACTGGCAGAAGAGATAAGGCAGGGATTTTTTTTAAGGTCTTTGCCTGGTATGCTGTCCCCTCTGGTTTCTTCCCTGGATACCATGTGGTTCCCCCAGCACTGCTGAGAGTGAGTCCCCAAGCACAGAGCTGGGAGTAGTCCCTAGCAAGTTCCCCATCTTTCACTTTTCCTTCCCCGCCCCCCCCCAAAAAAAACCACTCTCTGGGAGATTCAAAACTTCTGAAACAGATTTCTTTTTTCTTTTCTTCTTTATTCCCTTCATTGAAGTCAGGCTCTTCCCTTGTCCCCTATGAAATTACACACAAAATTTGGGTCCATGCAATCGAACAACAAGTAGGGCACTTGCTTAGAATGTAGCTGACACAGGTTCAATTCCTAGCAACCCATATGGCCCCATCAAACACTCCCTGGAGTGATTACTGAGTGCAGGGCCAGATCTAACACCTGAGCACATCTAGCTATGCCCCCTCCATAAATAAGAGGGGAGGAATCACACACAAACATTTGTAATTAGTTTCCCTCAGCTAAAGTAGATTTCTTTTTTTTTTAATTATTATTATCCTTATTTAAGCACCATGATTGCAAACATGTTTGTAGTTCGGTTTCAGTCATGATAAAGAACACTCCCCTTCAAAAGTGCAACTTTCCCACCACCAATGCCCCCCATCTCCCTCCTCCCCCAACCCCTGCCTGTATTCGAGACAGGCAATCTATTTTTCCCAGTCACTACCATTGTCATGATATTTGTTAGTGTAGTTATTTCTCTAACTACACTCACTATTCTTTGTGGTAAGCCTCATATCATGGGCTGGTCCTTCCAGCCCTCATCTCTATTATCTCTGGGTATTACTACAACTTTTCTTAAATCCTACAGATGAGTGGGGCTGTTCTATGTTTCTCTCTCTTTGTCTCTCTCTCTTACTTATTTCACTTAGCATAATAGTGTTCATGTCCATCTATGTATAGGAAAATTTCATGACTTCATTTTTCCTGACAGGCTGCATAATATTCCATTGTGTATATGTACCAGTTTCTTTAGCTATTCATCTGTTGAAGGGCATCTTGGTTGTTTCCAGAGTCTGGCTATTGTAAAAAGTGCTGCAATGAATATAGGTGTGAGAAGGGATTTTTTTTTCCTTTCCTTTTATTTTTTTTTATTTTATTTTTTTTCTTATTTATTACTTATACAATTTCCCAACAATAATGTTTCCATTAACATCTTTACATAATAAAATAAAATCACTATTTGATATAATGTATTATTTGAAATTATGTATTTACATAGTTTAAAACATTTTTTTTAACAAGCAACATGAAGTAAATTTATTTTTATCTGTAAAGGGGCAGATTAGGGATGTGGGAGGGAAACGGGGGACAATAGTGGAGGGAAGATCACACTGGGGTGGGATTGGTATTTGAGCATTTAATGGCTGAAATAACTGAATCATGAAGAACTTGGTAAAGCATAGCAACATAAAATCTTTTAAATTGTGAAAAAATAACCGAATTACCTTACACTTGAAATATTTACTGCTGCTTCATATTGTTATTTTAAATACCAATATACATATATTCTATCTAAGAATACATTCACATTAATTGCAATATTTTGCTTTTTGAGTATGTTAGTGCAAAATTTTTTGTCTTAGGGACCTGGCAAGGTATGTATTCACAAATTATCTATATTGCATTTCTCTGATTAATGTATTTCACTAAAATCAAATATTAACTTCTTAATATTGCATTCCTGACAAAGAGTTTACTAGTGAACTTGTATTTCTTTTTTGTTGTTGTTGCAAAGAAGATTTTTATTTTTCTTAAAACCCATAGATGAGTGAAATCATTCTGCGTCTTTCTCTCTCCCTCTGACTTATTTC
>PVKC010041895.1:0-12070 GCA_004027635.1 Crocidura indochinensis
GCTGTCAGGAGAGATGAAGTCATGAAATTTTCATATACATGGATGTACATGGAATCTATTATGCTGAGTGAAATAAGTCAGAGGGAGAGAGAGAGATGCAGAATAATCTCACTCATCTATGGGTTTTAAGGAAAATATAAGTCATTTTTGTAACATTCCTCAGTATGAGGGAACTGAAAAGCCTGTATAGAGTACAGGTAGGGGTGGGTTGGGAGGGAGGGAGTTTTGGGGCACTGGTGGCGGGAAAGTTGCATTAGTGAAGGGGGTGTTTATAAAAGAAGTTAAAGAAAAAAATTTAAAAAATTAAAAGAAAAAAAAATAAGGCCTCCCAATTCTTACCGCAGGCTGTGTTCTTTACACTGACTGTATAGAAAGAGAAGGTACAGTAAATGCACCCCATATACACCTCTACCCAGACCCTTGCCGGGTCTGTATTGTGAATCTGGGGACAAAAAAGAAAAGAGTTATATTATACAAATTTTAACTGTGTTGCCATATGATATATATTTACTAATTTGTACATTTCACCAGTTATGCTATGAATTGGGGAAAGCCTTTTTACGGAATATATATATGATTTTTTATAAATAGATATCATATTTGCAATGCCTTAAATGGATTTCAATAAATAGGTGAGTTAGTGAGTTTCATAATAAGTATTATTGTAGTTATAATTAAGCTGTTTGATAGCTTTCCAGAAGCTTCCTAATTTTTTCTTTTACTCTGCTTCTTAGAAGTTGAACACTTATCTGCCTCTTCCCCTGCACATTGTTTTTCATTGTATCACGTGACGTGCAGGGATCTCATATGACTTTGCAACATCTGCACAGGAAGCTAGGACCTGGCAATAGTCTAGCAGCTGCTTGTCAGCATTTGCCTATCCAGAACAGGTATATCTAAGATAATTCCTTAGTTGTTGTGCTTTCTGGAGAGTAAAACCCTTTTCATGGTGTTTTCACCCATCCTGGCTTTGCTGCAACATCTGTAAGTTGCTTGTAGTATCAGGAACAGCAGATAGCACTTTTGCCAGAATCCTAAAGGCCATGCCTGGTGCATGTGGGACAGAAGTGCTTTAAACTCAAGACATAACATGCAAGTCAATCATTCTACACCACTACACTATTTCTCTAGATTCCAAGTAAAACTATGTTGCAAGATGTATTGCTAAATTGAAAGCATCTGGATACAGACGTTTCAGAACCATAAATGCCTTGAAAGGGGTAGGATTGGGGGGACCATATCATTAATTTAGACTCATAAAGTGCAAATGTATCTGCCCAGGTCACTACCCTGCCAAAAAATCCTCTATTTGTGTAGCTTCTTCTATTTATATTCCTTAGCAACAATTTCTTCCTTTTTTTTTTTGTTTTTTGTTTGTTTGTTTTTGGTTTTTGGGTCACACCTAGCAGTGTTCAGTGGTTACTCCTGGCTCTATGCTCAGAAATAGCCCCCTGGCGAACAAAGGGGACCATATGGGATGCCAGGATTTGAACCATAGTCATTCTGCATGAAAGGTAAATGCCTTACCTCCATAGCAACAACTTCTAATTATGTATTTACAAAATTATTAAATCTTTGATTTTCTTTTAACAGTTAGTGTACAATCATGTATAGAACTCAACTTATCTCTTTGTAAGTTTTTCATCTCCTGAAAATTAATTTTCTTGATTTGAATTTGCACTTAAAGAACAAACATAAATTTCAATTTAAACATAATCTTTTCAGAATTCTTGTCCAATGTAATTAGAATCGAATTAAATAAATATATATTTAATCTAGCAATTCTGCTTTCTACATGTTTGAAAATATGGTTTGATTAAGAGAAAAGTTTGGGGACAAGAAAAACCAATACAAGTGAATGAGTTACTTATCTTGCTTTCAGCTGACATTAGTTCCAGTCATTAAACCAAAAACAGCGATGAAAAAGTAGAATAAAAACCCCATTTGTGCAAAATACAATGGAACTCCCAAATATTTAGTGTTTCATAGACCTTGTTAGAAAATTCTTATGGGAAAAGTTTATTGTAGCTACAATAACACACAACTGTTATTTTCATATTTAATATACACCTGAACTCATTTTAGATTTTCTTGAATATATTTCAGTAAACCCAAGAACATATTTCAAAGAGATCTGATTTGAAACTTACAGATTCAAATAAGTTAAAATATAAAGCATGGTGAGAATGAATGGGCAAAAGTAATACATGTTTTATGGTGTAGTAAAGACAGGTGTAGATAAAATTATAAGAATTAGTTTCTAGTTATGGTACTATAATTTATAAGAAACATCTTTAAAATTAACATTTATCCAAATATCCTAATTTTAAATTTCACTTGGACACACTGCTAAAGATGTTTCTATATTTTCAAGAAATACTCACTATCACATGTTTATATTAATTATTTTGAATTTCTATGATACATTAACTAATCATTTTCTAACATTTGTAGTTGACAGTTCAAATAGTTGACAGGCCCTATAAATCAAAAAATGAGTGTTCTTCCCAGATTATTCAAAATATTCAGGCATAAATCCCCATTCTTCTTTTCCTCATCAGAAAATATATGAATAATGAAACTCTTCCACTCTCATACTCTGTGCTCTATTTCTTCCTAATTCAAATGAGTAAGAGCAGATAAAAAGTTACAGCTGACAATTTTTGTGTAACTTGTACACTTCCATCTTTTGCATTATTGTGTTATAATTTGAAATTTTAACATTAATAGAATACATATATGAAAACAGATATTCTACAGTTTAAGAGACATGTTCAAAGTCTCACAGATTAAATTAAACATGAATTTAAGGTAATTTCAAATGTTTACACTTTTCAGAGATCTTTGAAAGCATGTAATAAAGAGTTAAATTCTGGCAAATTAATATGCATGAATTACTAATACAGTAGTTATGTAAATTATTATATGTATGAATTATTTTATGTAAATTATTATAAACATGAAGAACTACCTCTAAATATCTATTTTATATTAAATTGTATAAGGAATTATAAAAATTATCCATGAATGAAATTGCTACCCATTATTAAAATATAAAATTGTCATGACTAAGCATATAAAATAAGTTTGAGTACAATATACTTTTGACCACTTAGTTTGAGCTAAGAGTGGAAAGAAAAAGAAATTTCGTTGAAAACTGCTTATCCTGTACTGACAATTTTCTTTCATGGAAAAGATCTGTCCACACCACTTTTTTGTTTGTTTGTTTGTTTGTTTGTTTTTTGGATCACACCCGACAGTGCTCAGGGGTTACTCCTGGCTCCATGCTCAGAAATTGCTCCTGGCAGGCACGGGGTGGGGGGACCATATGGGGCACCGGGATTCGAACTGATGACCTTTTGCATGAAAGGCAAACGCCTTACCTCCATACTATCTCCCGGGCCCCATCACACCACTTTAAAAAATAACTTCAACGGGGCCAGAGAGATAGCACAGCTGTGTTTGCCTTGCAAGCAGCCGATCCAGATGGTTGGTTCAAGTCCTGGCGTCCTGTATGGTGCCCCGTGCCTTCCAGGAGCAATCTCTGAGCACCTAGCCTGGAGTAACCCCTGACCTTCAAATGGGTGTGACCCAAAAGACCAAAAAAAAAAAAAGTAAAAATAAAATTGACATTAAATTTAAAGGAACAACAAAATATTAAAAGGTATTTATATAATTCCTTTTTATTTTAATGGAATGAAGGGAGGTGTGAGGATAGGGTCCCATCTGGTTGTACCTAAGGCTAAACTCTGGCTGTACTCAGAGATCATTCCCGAAGCCTCACAATTAAATACAAGTGCTATTATTCGCAAAATTTAATCTTACATTATTTCAATGGAATATTTACATTTCACTCAAGGTAATTGAGCAATTGGCAAATCTTATGGGCAGACATTGTAGTTCCAAGTGGGTGAGGGCTTCCCTTCTTCACTTTGGTGGATGTAACAAATTTATCTGAATAATTCTGTGAGTTGTACTACCTAAAGTAATGATCAGATATAAACATATATTTTGCCTTGACTTTTAACTGGAAGGTTTATTTAGTTAGTGATTCTTATGCCCAAAACAAAGTTGAAAGGAAAATTTGTTGTTAGGAAAACTTGTAATCATGATAATAGAAAGTTCATTATCGTGCCTCATGTCTAGCCATTTCACCTAATGTTGATATAATAAACTTGTGTTTTGCATAAACTGTCTTCATGAGAAAAATATATAAGAATAAGTTGTGGACCCTGACATCTTCCTGTTTAGTTGGCAATGATACTTTATGGATAGTATTATAAAATAATAATAAAATGTCACAGTATTATAAAATAATAATAAAATGTCACAGTTCATTGGTTGTTATTAACTTAGACTTGAGAAGGGGGTTGGGTAAGGACCAAAAACAAACAAACAAACAAAAGCCCAGCTAATTAAGTTTACAAGATGCTGCACATTTTTTTACAGAAGAGAATTATTTATCTACAAATAAAAGTGCAGATTGTGGGAGCCAGAGCAGTGGCACAAGTGGTAAAGCGTCTGCCTCACATGCACTAGCCTAAAAAGAACTGTGGCTGGATCCACCAGTGCCCCATATGGTCTCCAAATCAGGATCGATTTCTGAGCGCATAGTCAGGATTAACCACTGAGCATCACAAGGTGTGACCTAAAAACCAAAAAAAAAAAAAAAATGTAGATTGTGCTCAGACTTATTACATTATTACACAGAGATGAAGCAAAAGCAGCTACTTTAAAATTTTTTTGTTTTGTTTTGGGGTCACACCCGGCAGCGCTCAGGGGTTACTCCTGGTTCCATGCTCAGAAATTGCTCTTGGCAGGCACGGGGGACCATATGGGGCACCGGGATTCGAACCGATGACCTTTTGCATGAAAGGCAAACGCCTTACCTCCATGAGATCTCCCAGGCACCTACTTTTAAATTTTAATGACTGGAAATAAACTAACGCGAATTTAAATCTCAAAACACTTGTTATAGAACTACCATCAGATATACCATCAGATGCCGGAGTACCATCAGATGTAGACAGTCCCTAATATCTTTTAATACTGAATATTAGACATTGTGTGACATGGCATAAAAGCAAATTAAGCATTCAATAATTAATACATTCAATAAACATATGGAAGTGATTACATGTTTAAATATTTAACATAAACATGTAGAGTGTTAAGAATACTTTTATTTGGTTGCATATTCAATTACACTTACAAACACATAAGGCATGTAAAATAATACTCATATTTTAATCATATAATGCATGCAATTATAGACATATTCAAATTTTTATAATATGGCCAATTAATTGTACATGAATTTACCTTACATATGTACACTTCACTGTAGGATTATGAATTTTATTTTTCATCATTGTAGTTTTTGTCACTTCTGTACTAATTTTAGTGAGAAATATTTTAATAATTAATTTTCCTTGCTTTTTTTAAATAAAATTAAAAATATTGTGCTTGCTTCAGCAACACATATACAAAAATTGAAACGATACAGAGAATATTAGCATGGCCCCTGCACAAGGATGATATGCAAATTTAAAAAATTAATCACATTTACTTTTTTATCCTCAATTATTTTTACTTTATTCTTTCTACTAGCATTCCTAATTTATGGGACTGGGGATATGTTTATGATGTACTTCTTGGACATAGTCTTCATATAAAGTCAATATTGTCCTCAATTGGTTTAAAGTTTGGGTTCCACAGAAAAATTTATTCCTCATAACCACTTTTCAATCTGTCCTCTTAATGCTTATAACTATAGTTAAAAACAATCTGCTTTCATAATTACACTGTGGTGACCATTGGTTAATGGTAACCCAGGGAAACTGGAGATACTGAAACATTAAGAACAGAAAGTTGTGTAGAGCTGAATGCAAAAGAGTCTGGATCTCAAGGGAATAATTTTTTATATAGATACTCCCATTTTCCTTTCATATTTGCTTGCATGATGATGCTTAGCCAGAGATGCCTATTTTAATGAAATGTGCTATTTTCACAGTTCGTACTTTGTGAGAAATACTTCACACCAGTGTGAAATTCACTGCATTGCTATGCCTGGAAGACTTAAAAATAAAAAAATTAAGATAAATATTCACTTCCTCAAATATACTGGAAACTTTTTTTTTCACATCTTCATTTTTGACAAGTCATAGTAAATTGATACTCATAAAGTTTTACTTAAATTCAATATGTTATTTTACCAATAATCAATGTATTTAAATACAATGATTCCCTCTACACTGATTATAAATAATATTTCTTTAAAATAAATCACTGAATTAATTAGTTGTCTACTTACTAATTAGTACAATGAATCTCCAGCACAATTGCATTCCAGGTTAGGTGGCTAATTACATCTGTGATAGATAAAAATGTCCAGACACAAAAGAAACAAAATCTATTTGTATAAATTATGATACTTTAAAAACTACCGATTTATTATTATTTTATTATATATTTTGACTAAGCTCAGGACTTATTCATAGTTCTGCATTCAAGGATCACTCTTGGCAGGGCTAGAGGACTACAGAGGCTTCCTGGAATCAAATCCAGGTTGGCCTATGCAAGACAGGCTTCTCTCTCCAGCCCTATTTACTTTTTAAATAGTTATTTGTATCAAAGTTGAGGTTGACATATAAAAATTTTAAGATCACCAAGGAGGCACATAGATTCTTTGATATTATCTGATGCTCTAGGTAACTTCCTAGAAATAAATTTGTGCACTACCAGAGAGGTAGTACACCTGGTAGGACATTTGTTTTGTATATAAACAACAGAGGTGAGGGCTGGAAGGTTCTGTCCATGGTAAGACATGGTAAGAAGCTTGCCACAAAGAGTGAGGAGTGCAGTTAGGGTAGATATGGGTCCACTATGATGACGATGACAGTTGTAACTGATCATTCTGGACAAGAACAGATTACTCAAAGATAATAAATTTATATGCATGGTACCCTTTCATTAATAATAGTGCAAACCACCATGTCCAAGAGGAAAAAATATAAGGAGAGACAGAGGAGAGAGAGAGAAAGAGAGAATGAATTTGTCTATCCAGAAGCAGGAAGATGGGGACTTGGAGGAAACCTGGGGACATTGGTAGCAGGAGATGTGCACTGGTGAAAAGTAGTGTACATTCTATGACTAAATATCAATCATGAACAATTCTGAAATCATGGTGTTAAAGAAATTAAAATTTTAAAACATAGTTTTTTATTAAAATTAATAGATATTAAATTTATTATTAATAATTGAGATAATAGAATGAAATATCACATAAAAACTAATTTTTACAATATTTTCATTTGACTTTGTAAAAACATGTATACCTATGACTCATACTATGCAGAGAAATGTCATGTGTTCACTAGCCTTAAAATTATTTTCCCCCTTCGGTAGACAAAAAAGATGACATCCACCAAATGTGAGATATTCCTTACTTATACCAATATGTATGAAGATACTCTTTACTCATCAATATGGTTTTTTAACTCCAATTTTCACCTGTGCAAAGCTTGAACTTACCTAATCAGAGTTTTTCATTTTTCTTGTGAGCTCTATAGACTTTATTTTTTTCTTTGCTGGAATCAACCTATATATTTTCTTACTCAATTCTGATTCAGTGAATCTATTTTAAGTCTATTTCCTTAAGAAAAGTGGTTTTCGGGGCCTGGGAGATAACATGGAGGTAAGGCATTTGCCTTTCATGCAAAAGGTCATTGGTTCGAATCCCGGTGCCCCATATGGTCCCCTGTGCCTGCCAGGAGCAATTTCTGAGCATGGAACCAGGAGTAACCCCTGAGCACTGCCGGGTGTGACCCCCCAAAAAAAAGAAAGAAAGAAAAGTGATTTTCCACTCAGAATATAGCATTTCTGACTGTATTTCACTAATAAGCAAATTATTTTCACATGTCAAATATGTTATATCTGAGAGGTGGATTTGTGTCTTTAGTTACCTATTATTATTTTTTCTAGGTATTTTTGGATTTAATATCTGTATTTTGCTGTGTTTAATATTTCCAATGACTGACTACATATTTGCCTTATTATTCCTCTTAAATATTTTCAAAGCTTCTTACTATTCTCTTAGATCTTACAGATAAATATAATGAAAATTTCCTCTATTATATCTTACTTTTTAATATTCAATAGAGTACATCTTAATTTTTAAACGTCTAATATTTAACTCTAGAGAACTCCAGAGAATTTCCCTTCACTTACCACATTTAAATTTTTTTTCAGAAACATAAATGAACTCTGCCTTTAATAACAAACATTTACTAGAACACTTTCTAGTAAAAGTGTAATGTGTTTATCTAACAAACCTTTTTTATGGCATTAAGCATTTTTAGTGTTACAAATATTTACTAATATATGTTATATAGATAGTATTTTAAAAGTTTTTTTTACTGTATTGGTACTGCATAAAATATCATTTAAGTTGCAGGTGTCCAGTACTGAAAATCTGTAACAAGATTGATACATTAAGTTCATCACTAAAAATTCATCAAAATGCTCTTTTATACATGTCCTATTTTCTCTTTAATATCTGTAGGAATAAAATATTAAAGTGATTTATACACCACAAAAGCACCAAGGGGAGAGTAAATGAACATGCAAGGAGTTTACAGTTGATCCCATAACAGTATACTTCAAGGGTGGAGAAACCCTGTATCTCCTAGGCCAAGGGAATTCACTCTCTAATGCCCTCAATATTTACTGTACCTATGCAGGAAAAAAACTAAGGCACAAAACAATCATTTTAACTATTTATCCATTTAGTTATTTTTTTTTTCCTTCCACTTCCTTGTTTTGGTGTAGATATTGAAGCTAATGTCTTCAATTTTATTTTATTTTATTTTATTTTATTTTATTTTATTTTATTTTATTTTATTTTACCTTTCCTTTTGCAGTCTGGCCTCAATATTTTATATGATATTTCCTTTTGTATTGGTATGGTGTTTCAAATTTTTTCCTGTCCTCTCTCAAACAGGTTGAGAGCCTCTGGAATAACTCCACCCATTTTCAGCTTATTTGGTTATTTACCCCACTTTATTGCTTTTCTTTTTTTTTTTAAACAAAACCACATAACGTGAACTATCTAGTTTCTCCTCTTTAATAGAGGGTAAAATAAGGGACGGTACCAAGACCAAACAAATATATGATCACTAAGTAGTAAGCTAGATACAGAGGGGACCACTTATTCTAGCAGCCCAGCCCAGGGGGTGCAGGTGGGGGGAATGGGATGCAAGATGGGAACGGGGGTGGAGGGAAGGCAAATTTGGTGATGGGAATTCCCATGATTCAATGTTAATATGTACCTAAAATACTACTGTGAAAGATATGCAAGCCAATATGGTCAAAATAATAATTATAATAAAAATTAAAATAATTCAAAGACATGAATAATATTTATTATTAATGTTGGTATATATAAACTTAGCATTGAATGTGTATAAACACTATTAAATGGTGATATATATTCTAATAATCATTATTTTATTGATTTCCAATACTTATTTGTGTGGTTAATTTAATAAACATGCACTTTATACCCCCAGAATATGCTTTATGTATACTCTTCAAAAGAACAAAATGTAATTTATTATAATTATTTTATAACATTTAAAAAATTCCTACTCCAATTTGAATAAAAATGGAGTGAACTTTCTAACACAATTAATAACATATTTTGTATAGGTAAAATGTAGGCAACATGTTTTTTTTCTTATCACATTTGGCTATTTTGTTCTGTAATATATCTATTTTAGGGATATCACCTCTTTAGTATTCCTTTGAATTTTTCCACTTCTACATGGAACCATATTTATATTCATTAAAATAAGTTCTTGTAGAGATAGGAACAAAGTGCCCTTTTTAAGGGCCAAGGATGTTGATGCTGCTGTTGTTTATCTAATTCTGACAATGAAATTAAGCCAGATGCACAATAAAAAATGATGGAGAACTAAAGAAACCTGAAGGTGCATATCATGAGAAAGTGTGGCATTCCTTTCTTTTCATATTTTTCTGCCTACAAAATAGATTAGAAAATGTTTGAGATACTAATTTGTTTACATAGCTCTTATTCCAATAAAGAGGTATAATCTAGACAAATGTTTCATAAAATTTACATTACTTTTATTAACATAAACCATGAAATACATGTTTCTAAAACATTTTTGCTGAAACTAAACTTCTATTAACTAAATTTATAGTTTAATATGTTCTTAGATTTAACTGAATTAGAATCTATTTAACAGGTACATGGAAAATATCCTTTATTATTACCCTCTACTTAATTACATATAGTACTCCATAAAATTCTTGTGGATTAATTTTTAAAGAGATATTCTTTGAAACAAATATTAGAAGACAATAGAAGATTCTAGCAAATAAATTAAAATGGTTTGAATTTGATCTCCTATATTATGCTAAAGCAGAATCACAGGGATCAATTCCAGCCCCAAATCAGTAGTAGATGTTGAGCACCAATAGATTTAGTCCTAAAACAAACAATTAAAGCATATATTCTGAATCATTAAAATGTAAGAATATAATATTTGGCTTGTTTCATATATATAAATCAATTATTGTACCACTTTAAATTATTAAGTTTAAAAAAACACAGATTCAGGTCAATAAATTGACAAAATATGACATTCTATTATGTCACTCAATGAACTCAATACAGATATTTCTTCTAATTAAAAAGACATTAGAAAATAAACAAATATGACTTCAGATGAATAATAAAAATTTGTTCCATTTTTAATTATCAGGTAAACAATAAATTTTACACATGTTGTGACTTCTATGTAATCTACTTATTAGAATTAATATCTGAAGTCAACATGTTCCCAATGTACATATATATTTAAAATTCAATAATATTTTGTTTCCAATCAATCATTTAATGAATTCACCAAAGCATCAAACAGAATAAAACATTTCACACATTGAAACTTATGAAACATTACTTAAATAAATTCAGTACATAAAAATATATAAACACATATGGCATTATTTAATATGAAGTTACAACATGATAAGGATGAAAATAGTCTCAAATGTTCTACATTATCAATATAATTCCTATTAGAGTCTATGGAATTGAGTTTGTGTTGAATAGAAATGGATAAATTTGAAGCCACACTTGCATTCTTTATAACCACCTTATAGTAGGCCACAAAAACAAAAATTATAAACAGCTAAGACACTAATAGAGGCCAAACAGATTGAAAGAGGACAACATAAGATGGCTCAGCCATGTCTCTCATAGAACTCCAGTAGGATAAGGGGATGAAGATAGAGGGGAACATTACTGAAACCCACTTTCATAGCACAACAGAAACTGTAGGAAAGCAAAGTAGAAGTCCACTAAGGATAATGACTGAAGAAAATAGTTTAGAAGACCCTTAATGTGAACCAGCTCTCAATGACTTTATAGACACCATGATGAGGATGTTTAAAGTGCTCAAAGAAGTGATGGTATATAGAGAAAAAAAAGTCAATAGAAAAAAAAATGATAATAGAAATGAGAAGAATGAGAAGCAACAGAATTTAGAAACATGTTAGGTGAAATGAATGGAAACTCAAGGTAGCTGAATAATACAAACAAGAATTAAATCAATAAAGATGAGATAAATAAGCCCTCTAGAAAACATTAAATGAAAAACAAGATTTCTTGAACAATAGGAAAGTGAAATTAATAAAAAAAAAAGAATCAACAAAACCCCAACTGAGACTTAAAGAGTATAAATAAAGAGTATAAATAATCTTAAAGGGTATAAAATAATCTCAAATAAATTAAAAAATAGAAAAGTATAAGAAACATTGTTATAAAGACAAAAAACAAAAGCTAATCCTGGCTATGTGCTCAGAAATTGCTTTTGGTTTAGGGAACTATATGGGATGCCAGGGGATCGAACCACGTTCTAGCCTAGCTTAGTGCATGCAAGGCAAAAGCCCTACTGCTTGTGCCACTGCTGCGACCCCTGCACTGTCATATTTACTTTTGGACCACACATAGATATAATCCTGACTTTCTGCTCAGGTTTTTTTT
>PVKC010041896.1:0-12074 GCA_004027635.1 Crocidura indochinensis
CCTGATCAGTGATTGGACCCTACTCTAGGGTGTGACCTGGCATTCTGCCCCTACCCTAGGGTGGTACCTGATTCTAGTGTATAAAACAGAAGTCTGTGGAAGGCTTAGTGGCTTTTTGTTGGAACTGATGCTGAGACATCGGACCTCAGTTCATTCCACCGAATAAAGCTGATATTTCCACAAGTCTGACTCTCCGTGAACTGTTTATCCGCCGATTCACCTCAGAACCACTGGTTACTGGGTGGTAGACGCAGTCTCTGAGCTGGAGGGGAGAGACCTCATCCTCCCTACCTCCGTTAGCGAACCTCTCCTGGGGACGGATTTCTTCAATCTCACACAAATAATTATTAAAGAATTAAAAATTTTATATTAATAAAAACTCATAAAACATATTTACTTTCCCCCCCTTTTTAGTTTGTTTTGGGGCCACACCAAGCTGTGCTTAGGGTTTACTTTTTACCATGTACTTAAGGTTCACTTCTTATGGTACTGGGGGAGGGTCATATAGAGTGCCATAGATTTGAACTGGAGCAGACACATGCAAGAGAGGCACCTTACCTCTGCAGTTTCTAGATACATATTCTTTTTTTTTTGGGGGGGGGGTGCTCAGGGGTTAATCCTGGCTGTCTGCTCAGAAATAGCTCCCAGCAGGTATGGGGACCATATGGGACACCGGGATTTGAACCAACCACCTTTGGTCCTGGATCGGCTGCTTGCAAGGCAAACACCGCTGTGCTATCTCTCTGGGTCCTAGATACATATTCTTTTTTGTTTTGTTTTGTTTTTGTTTTTGTTGTTGTTGTTGTTTTGGGTCACACCCGGTAGTGCTCAGGGGTTACTCCTGGCTCCATGCTCAGAAATTGCTCCTGGCAGGCACGAGGGACCATATGGGGCACCGGGATTCGAACCGATGACCTTTTTGCATGAAAGGCAAACGCCTTACCTCCATGCTATCTCCCGGGCCCCAAGATACATATTCTTAATGAATATGTATGTATACATGCATACATATGTAAGCATGTAAGTATAGAGTCTTAAACTTTTTGGTACAGCTTTTATACTCTTATTTTTTATTTCTAGTTAACTTTTACATAGGAGATATTAATGTTCTAAAATTTTAGATAATAAAATAAAATACAAAATGAAATAATATTGCAAGGCCAAAAATTAAATGTACATTCAAATGTGTAAATATGTATATAAACATGCATAAATATAAAAAAATGTGTAAAAATCTTATTTAGCAGATTTAACTGATTATCCTCACAAATTCAAACATTATAGAAAGTGGATGGAAAATTTAAGATATATTTATTCTACGAATTTTGGACTATTGTCATATCCCAAAACTAAACTGATCAGTCACATGTAAATAGATGAACTCAATATTTCATACCCTACATGAAAAGTCATTAAAATGGATTAAGAAAGATTTGATATAAGACCAAAATTCATAGACTGTATTGGAGAAAAAATATAGATAGAACCTTTCATGAAATTATATCTTGAGGTATCTTCTATGACTTAATACCATGGCCAAAAACAATAGAAAAAGGGGGGGGCAAAGCTATACACTGGTAGGGCACTTGTCTTGCATTTGAACAACCCAGCTTCAATTCCCAGGACCACATATAGTCCCTTGATGCCAAACAGTAGTAATCCTTGAGCACAAAATGAGGATTAAGTACTGAATACTTACTGCTAAGTGTGGTCCAAAAAAAAAAAATAGAACTATATCAAATTAAGAAGCATCTGCACCACAAAAGAAGCACCAACTAGAATAAAAAGACTCTCTACAACCTGGAAAAAAATATTTCCCTATCACTTATTTGACAATGGGTTAATATTCAAGATATATAAAATACTTGTGAAGCTTTAAGAAAAACACAACAGAAAATGAGAAGATATGAACTGATACTTACCTAAAGAAGACATACAAATGGTGATAGATATATGAAAAAAAATTTCTTTGCTACTTAACATCAGAGACATGCAAATCAAAACATTGTGAGGTATCTTCTCATTGTTGAGACTGGAACACATCTCCAAGAAACAATTAGTGTTGGTGTGTATGTGTGTGTGTATGTGAGGTGGGGGGATCCTTAAACACTATTGGTGGGATAGTCAATCTTTTGGAAAACAATATGGATACTTCATAGAACTAGTAACTCACTTCTCAGCATATACCCCGGTGGACCAAAACCAATATTTTCAAAGAGACATTTGTACTTTTATGCTCATTGCAGCACTGTTCATAATAGCCAAGATCTGGAAACAATCCTATTGCCTAAGAACAGATGAATGGTAAAGAAATTGTGGTAAAAATACAAATTGGAATGCTACTTGGCCATGAGAAAATACTAAAGCATTCAAATTGTCACTATGTAGATAGGACTAGAAGGTTATAATCCCAAGTGAAGTTCGTTAGAAGAGGATCTTATGTGCGATATAAACTTAGTTTAAAAAGATATGTAATTAGGGCCCTGGAGATAGCATGGAGGTAAGGCGTTTGCCTTTCATGCACAAGGTCATCGGTTCGAATCCCGGTGCCCCATATGGTCCCCCATGCCTGCCAGGAGCAATTTCTGAGCATGGAGCCAGGAGTAACCCCTGAGCACTGCCGGGTGTGACCCAAAAACTACACACAAAAAAAAGATATGTAATCCACTTTGGTCAAAATAAAAATTATTATTATAAAAAATAAGAGCCAACAAAGCAACAGAACTGTGTGTACTGAAAGGCAATACACAGAACTGAATTTACCTGAGAGGTAGGGGAGAGGACTGGAGTGGTCCTTAGGAAAATGGGGAAAGGAAGCAGGCGCTCTGGTGGGTGAGTGGTGTGGTGTTAGGAAAATGTATATATGAAACACCATCATTCAAAGCATTGCAAATTATGCTGCCTCGATTAAAAAGAAAAGAAAAAACTAGTCTTTTAAATGATTCTATTTCATCACATAAAGTTTACTTCTGTTGGACATTTTCCCCATTGCCTTGCTTCCCTCCAAGACGTCTAGCAAATCACTAAGGAAATGGAGAAGAAAGCAGGCTCTTAAGTAGCAGAGAGAAAAGATATCATCTTCTATTTCATAAAGTTATATTTGCTACCTTGATCACTGAGATAGTGCTTGGGATCACGCTGTTTGATCATTCTGCTGGTAATATCAGTGTCAAGTTTTCTTACTTTGATCCATGTTCTATGATCACTCTGCTGAAATGTCTCTTCTTAGTAATTATGTGCCCACAATATTTCACTGTAATTTCCTGTTGATCCCAATGGTCTTCTCAACAATTATGAGTTGTGGGATTTCTTGACATCAATTACTTCAATCTCTTGACACCACTCTTCCCTCTTACCCCATAAGCTCACCAATAAGCATCATCAGCTAATTCGCACATCTCTCTGCAGAACATATGAGCATTTTTTGAAAGCATCCCTATGGTAGAAGTAGAATTCTTTATATACATGCTTTATCAATTTTATTCTGACATTGTATTTTGGTATCAAAGGGCTCATAATGAGAGGGAAAGTCTGTCCAAAGTGCCTTTACTTTGGGATCTTGTCTCAGCTATCTACCTTAGAGAGTTTGGTGTTTCTATGCATTAAAGGACAGTCAAGACAAATGTCTCACCTGCTACTTATTGACTTATGTTTACATTCTGCTTTTGACTATCAAATTAAAGGCTAAAATGTAAGATTTGGGGCTTGAGTGATAGTACAGTGGGTGAACCTTGCATATGGTCAACCCATATGATCCCCTGAACATCTCCAGGTACAAATTCTGAATACAGAGTCAAGAGTAACCCCTGAGCAAAGTTGGGTGTGGCCTAAAAATATTAAGTTTCTATGTCCTCTTTCAAGTCAGAACTTTCCCTTACCAAGGTATACTTTGTCATTCTAATTTCTCTGATTCTGTACAGTCTGATAGGTATTAATTCCTATCTAATGAGATTGAGAAATTAAAAATACATTACCGGGCCCAGAGAGATAGCACAGTGACATTTGCCTTGCAAGCAGCCGATCCAGGACCAAAGGTGGTTGGTTCGAATCCCGGTGTCCCATATGGTCCCCCATGCCTGCCAGGAGCTATTTCTGAGCAGACAGCCAGGAGTGACCCCTAAGCATCGCTGGTTGTGGCCCAAAAACCAAAATAAATAAATAAATAAATAAAATAGAAATAAAAAAATAAAAATACATTACCATTTTTACATTTATTTTGTATTTGCATCAAACAACAATGATGCTTTCAGGATAACTTTCTTATTCATCAGTCTCTTTTGGAAGGAGTTGGTCTGATCGATATTTTGCATGGTGTGTGAGAACTTACATTTGGAGTCCTGGACAAGAGACCCTTCCACATTTCTAAGTTATTCCTATGATGTTTTCATGTTCTCTATAAATAGAAATCAGAGCAAAGATTTCTGGCTGACTCCTCCCATATTTTAGCTCTGCCAGGACCATAACTTCTCTGATAAAATAGAGAGCAATTACCAAAGGAAAAAAATGAAGCATTTGCAATACTATAATAAAATAAGCTTAGCAAAGGATTCATTCTGGAAAGGTGAAGGACTCTTCAAAACACTTCTGAGAATAAATATTTATAGATTCACCTATTGATGGAAAGCTCTATCTCCTGATTATAATCTGGTTTGCGTTGCTCTCTTAAAACTTCCCATGACCTTGCATTCAACTCAGGTAATAAGCATTATGTTATGAGCAGCTCCTGCCTGAGAGTCTTTACTGAGGTTACAATATATATCACAGGCTCCACTGTGCAAATCTGGGGGGGTGTGTGTCTTCAATTAAGTGAGGACTTTAATTAGAAAAAGACTCTGCCAAAGAGGCTTTAAACTCCCTCCACCATCACCACCTTGGACAAGTCGTTGGTAAATCCAAGGAAGAGATCATTGCCATCAAAGAGATCCTGAAGTGAGAGACAAAGTGCATCACTTGAGTGGGTCTATATAGACATGAATGATTCACATACTTGCTTTCTCACCTCCCTTCACAGTGCCCTAGTTCTGATTTCAGTCTCCTAGTCACACTATCTACTGCTGCACTACTCCATGCCCTGAATTGAACTGGGCCAAGACCACTTTTGTCCCTAAACCTTTGTCCCTAATGATTATCTATGATTCATGTCTTTTTAGGTCACTTGATGGAAAATTTAGTTCTTTGCCAGATTATCCCCATATTTAAGTAGCCCATTTTTCTGGAGCCAATCTGAAGGAAGAATTTTAAGGGATATGGGAACTAGAGTCAGGAACTAAGCTGAGAACTGGGGAGATTGCCGAAAGGATTAGAAAACATGTTTTGCACACTAAAGCACCAGACTTGTTGGACCTCTGATGTTGTATGTTCTAGAGAACTGCCAGGAGTGGTTCTGACACTGTGAGGTACATACTTTCCAAACAAATAAAGTTTTGTCTTATTCTCAATAACATAAGTCATAATAAACAATAATCAACACTATCCAGAACACTAATCTAGCTCTGATATCCTGTATCATTCTATACTCCAGTCTAAATTAGCAGTGAAAGATCCAAAGATTCAAAATGCTGAGGATCAGTTAGCTATGAGTGTGAATGTTCCCCATTTTTGTCTAAAAGATCCACACAACTTATTTATGCTACCAGACATGTGATCATGAAAAGCAATAATAGCAAGTGGTACGATGGCCTTTCTTTGTGCTCAAAATAATTAGGTTGGTTGAGAAAGTAGGAATTCGCAATAGTAGGAAAAAAGCAATAAAAAGTACAGTGGGTAGAGCATTTGCCTCCCCTGCAGCCAACCCAATGTGTGGCCCCTAACACACATACAAACATAGAAACACAAGTTAGCAAACCCTTCTGCAGATAGCAACAATGCCGCACAACTCTAAGCCTGCCCCTGGTCTTAGCTATTATGCTCAGCTGTTCTAAATTGTCCACAGGATTTCTCTTTCATCTGGATTCTTTTCCTCTTTTACTTGGCCATCTCACATGGCTCTCATCCTAGCTCAGTTGCTCTAATGTCTCTCAGGATGACTCTACACAAGTGATATACCATTTGCTACTATTGCCTTCCAGATCACAGACAAGCTGGTGGTTAAATGCATACACAGGTCTCTGCCAAGGAACTTCATGCCCCAGTGAAGCCCACAGCTTGTGCAGCCTAGATCTTGGCTTATGACTACTAATTTGGCTACTACAACCTTGAAGGAGGTCACTGTCCAGGGAAGTTATACTCCCTCCTTCCCTTTTGTAGTTGCTTCTGTAATGAGCAAGGGTTGTACACACTTAGTTGCAGTAATTACATGCTTTAGTTGTGGTGCTCCAGAAGAACCACACACTTAGTTTTAGATTTTTAGACATTTGGTTGTGATGCTCACAAATCTTAGTTGCATGGAAGAATATACACTTGGTTGGGGTACTGTGGGTCCTAAACAGCAGAGACACTGAGACCCTACTATATGTGGTATGTAGCCCAGAAATGAACTTGGGGCTCACCACTCTCATTACTATCCCTTGGCTTATCTAAGAAGCTTTTGAATATTTTGAAATTATTTAAATAAGTATATAAATTAAATAAATTATACAAATACATTTATAAATAAAATTTCCTGATCTGGAGAGAGAGAGCAGGAGGGAAGGAAATACTGGTTTAGTCCCCTGTCTTCCCAAAACTACTAGAGGTCATTTCCTGGCAAAGACAACATAGCCACTGAGCAACGCTGGGGGTACTGCATCCCACCCCTAATTGTTAAATAAACAATTAAAATAATCAAGTCCTACAGTACATTTAATGAATTGATTGTTTTTTTTCTGAGATGACCTTTCTTTTAAACATTTTTGTAGGATAAAGTGGTGAAAATAGTCAACTGATGGGTGAATTCTCTTTCCTTCATTACTTATTAGTGAGAAGACACCTATGACAAAGGTTTTAACACATCTTTCCAGTGGTGTGTGCTTGCATATATGATCAGGTGTGTTCTTGGGGCATGTTTTTACATTCTACTTAGTACACACAAAGAGAAGACAGCTGAGTGATTTCTGTTTTTGCATTTGGACTTGTATCATTGTGAAATCTACCTTGAATCACAGTCAGATGCAATGGATAAGGAACTTTAGTCACACATACACATAAAGTTCTGATTTAATTGACCAGAAAGCCATAAATGTCTGCTGTTCCTTTATGATTAGTAACAAAACAACAGCTGTCCGAGCAAAAGAGCAACCTTGCTGAGTAAAGCAAAATACATAGCAAATCCAAAGAAGCCATCTAATTATTTACACATCCAGAAACCTTCCATTGTTGTTTAAAGGACAGAATATAAATAAAGAAAAGGAGATACATTTGAACATAAAACTCATTTGAAATATTTTTATTTCCCAAATACAGCTTGAAATAAAATAACAAAAATAGAGTGACGAGAGGCAGCATTGCTAGGGAGGAATCAAAACTTGCCATGAACTGCCTGTTGGTTTGAGAGAAGAAAAGGAATATTTCCTTTAAAAAATTCCTTCCACAGTTTTTGGAAGCTAGAAACATATATTATAAAACAAAACTAACACTGAGTCAGTAGGGGATATAAGTCTAATCAGATTTAGGAAAAGCCAAATTGCCTCGAATGAAAAAATGGAAGGAAGAAGTTTTATAGAGCACATTAGAAGTACATTATTTATTTCTCTATCGAACATTGATGAGCTACCAAGTAATGAAATTTTATTGCAAGATTTACTACAAACCTGTTTTGTTCCTTGCACCTATATTTTGACCTTGTTGAGTTCCTCAGCTGATTTGTCTGGTTTAGCATGTGGTCATTCGGCCTCTTCCAAGTCTCCTCTTTTCTATTATTTCTCAGTATGAGCAGCCTCAATGCCTCTGCTTGTCCTATCCTTCATTCATGTGCTCATTAAGATGCAATTCTGAGATATTTCTCTACTTCCCAGATTATTTCCTTTTTCTTTCTTTTTTATTTTATTATAATAATAATTTTTGTTTTGACCAAAGTGGAATACAAATATCTCACAGTAATATTTTAGGTACATATTGACCTTGAATCAAGGGAATTTCCATCACCAAAGTTGTCCTCCCTCCATCCCTGTTCCCAGCATGCATCCCATATCCCCCTCCATTACCCCTGGCAGCTAGTATAAGTGGTCCCCTCTGTGTCTAGCTTGTTGTAGAATGGGTATCAATTCTGTTATCATTGGCCTTGGATTTGGTGTTTAAGTTCGATCATTTTTATTACTACTTAGTGATCATACAGCTGTTTGGTATTGGAACCCTCCCTCAATTTGAGAGGCAGAACAAGATGGTTCAAGTTGTGCAGTTCTGTTTGAAGGAAAGAAAAATAAATAAAATGGGGTAAAAATCAAACAAGCAAAATATGGGCGGAGTCCTTCTAGAGGCTATAAATATCAATTTGAGAGAAGAAAAGGAAAAAAGAAGAGAAACACAGCAACAATACAAAAAGAAAAGCCAAACAAAAACATCCAGAAAGCACCATAGCAATAAAGACTATAACATAATAACCATGGTCCTGAAATAAAAACAAAACAAAACACAATAAATGAAAACAACAACAATAACAAAACCAATAAAAATTATTTCGTGCTGCTTCTTTTATTTCCTGTATAGGCATACCAAATATTGGGGAAATTAGAAAGGGAATTCCCTTGGCCTAAGAAAGACAGGGTTTCTCTGTCCTTGAAGTATGCCGTCATGGGAATAACTACCACCTCCATATATGTTCACTTACTCTCCCCTAGGACCTTTTGTGGTGTATGGAAAACTTCTGCTCTGTCATGGATGGTAAAATCAGATCTCTGTATCTCGAGATCTTGGTCTCTGCAAAGATCAAAGCCTATGAAGTCATCTTTCTTTACAGTTCTAGAAGTTATGTTTTATCATTGTTGCTTTAATCAGTCTTCTGTAGTTGGTGGTCTTGGTTTTTTAGACTAATCCTAGGATGGAGCTTAGGATAGAGTCTTTCATTATGTTTCCAGAAGACCCTTTCAGTTGTAGTTGTCTCAGCCAGACCTCTGGAATTAGATATCTTTGTTGTTTTACAGATAGTAGGCCAAAACCTAGACTAAATCATTTTATTGGTTCCAGGATAAGTTCTGTCCCATTCTGATTGTCACAGTCTTCTGTAGATAGCGATCTTGGCTTTTGCCCAGATCAAAGGATGACAGGTCTTCTGATTTCATCTTATTTTTAGATGGTGAAGTAAGACAACCTGCTCTTAGATCAAGTTGTTGCCATTTCCTCGTTGTCAGGATATCACCTCAAAACTGGTGCATATTGGTGTCAGAACAGTATTAAGAATGTCCCCGAGGGAGTTTGGCTCCTGGAGCTGTTGTGGAGAGCTGTATCTATTCTATGTCTGGGATCTAGGTTTCGGGGTAGGATGATCACTGCCTAATCACCTGGGTCCACATGACATGTTAAAGGTTGGAGGTGTATTGTAAAAAAAGTATGATTTCTTGTACCTAGTAGATAAGAGCTTGTTTCTATAAATAAAAAATTCCCCCTTTTCAGTATGCCTATGCAGGAAGAAATGTTGCTACATTAGATTGCTGGTGCATTTGGGGTGGAAGTGTCAGGTTTCATCCTCTCTGTGCCCTGGTTTTGACCTGCACTATTATCCGAAGCAAGACTTTTTCTTGTAGGTTTTTGTACCAAGCAAAATCAAAAAAGATGAAGGTAAAGAAGGGAAGACAGAAACAAGACTCTCCTCTCTCTCTCTCTCTCTCTCTCTCTCTCTCTATATATATATATATATATATATATATATATATATATATGTACTCACATATATATAAAGAAAAAATTTAAAGAAGTGAGTTAATAAAAAGTACTTAAAGGAACAAAGTTATGCAGAAGACTACGTTACATTTGGGGATAAACAGGTTTAGAAGTAGTAATATAGAGGTCTTAAACTTATAATGGAAATATAGACTTCCATGTTGTCTTTTGAGATTTTCTTGTGGGGTGTGGGTACAGGGCACATCTTCATCACACACCCTGGTCTTCTTGGGATTGAGAAAAGAT
The DNA here is from genome assembly GCA_004027635.1 of Crocidura indochinensis. Classification (NCBI taxonomy): domain Eukaryota; kingdom Metazoa; phylum Chordata; class Mammalia; order Eulipotyphla; family Soricidae; genus Crocidura; species Crocidura indochinensis. Next base: position 10,039 of record PVKC010041896.1, read on the forward strand.
TTGCGGCAGAGAGGTCTAGGGTAGAGATTTTGTGCTAGGGATCCTTTGGAACTGTGTTCAGTATCAAAGAAAGTTCATGCTTGAGAGGTGAGAAGGAGGGCCACACAGCATGAGTCAGCAGGGGTGTTGGTTGTAGATTCTTGCCAGGGACGAGGTGTGGATCTGAATGGGTGTCCCTTCGCTTGGGTGCTGGGTAATGGCTTATTGGAGTAGGAGGTTGGTCTTGATACCTTATAGGTTAAGAACTGAAAGTAAAGAGCTTTAATAAGGTGAGATATCAGGTTGGGATTGCGAGGTGAAAGGATAGTAGGATTTCTGAAGTGGGGAGAGGAGATAGCATATAGGAGGGACTATAAACTCTATAGGCACGGGTTGCTTACAATTTAGGTTTGGCTGTCATGGAGGAGTCATCTCTCTATGTGCTCATGCTCACATAGAGACATATAATAGTTAGCTTAGGTATAGCTTAAGAAAACAAGGAGGAGGGAGCACGAACTAAGAAGAGAACAGAGAAATGGGTAAATATAGTAAAAGTAAAGTAAAGAAAGTAATATATCAACCAAAGATATTGGCCCTGTGTGAAAGTGGGAGGCTTTCTCAATTTCTAGGAACTTTGTTGGTGATTGGGATGGGCATTCCTGAATGGGGGTTTTAGGCTTAGGTGATGACTAGAGCAATTTAGGATACACATAGGTTTCACAACTCGAGTACTAAACAATGTGCTAGAGAGGCCTGTCTATGTAGGTGCTCACCTATGTAGTGCTGTCCGCTGCATCTTATGCATCTAATTTTCCTCCCAAAGAAAAAGTAGCAGTGTGGTTTTTGTTTGACATAGATTGAATAGATGATAATGAGGAAAAAAGGAAGAAGAAAAGGGAGAAAGAAAATAGTAATGAGAAGAGAGAAGAAAAGAAAAGAAAATGTTACTTTACCAAAATGTGTTTGATAAGTAGGTCCAATAGGCTCTGCTAAGGGAACTGTGGACTGAGGGGAGTCTTTTTCTGTACTTCTGTCTTTTCTGAATTCTTGGAGCTCTCCCCAAAAACCAGAGCTCTGGGAAGTGAATCCAGAAATCTCTGCATTCTGAGGCTGTCAGCTAGCTAATGAGTGAGTAAGATCCGGCTGGCAGTGGAGATTCCCAATTGGAGAGCTGTTTGTTCCTCCTGTGGGAGACTCCGCCCTACTGTACTCTGCTAAGGGAACTGTGGACTGAGGGGAGTCTTTTTCTGTGCTTCTGTCTTTTCTGAATTCTTGGAGCCCCAGAAGAGTGTGGCCGCTTCGCTTCGTTTTGCGCCCATGCACTCTTTCTAACCAATAAACCCCATCACAACAAGCAGGAAAAACCACACTACTTGCGTGACAATGCGGAAAGCTCATAGGCAAGCACTATGCACTGAGAATGAGGATGATGGTTTGGATGACCTTAAAAATCACAACCCTCTGCTTAACCTCTCAGATAAGGAACTTAAAATAGAAATATGGAGTATGTTTGTAAAACTCCAAGAAAGCATAGATCGATCAGAACAGAACAAAAAGACAGAACTCAAAAAACTCCAAACTGTCAAATATCTTGGAGTCAACTTGACCTAAGACATGAAGGACCTATACAAAGAAAACTATAAAGCCCTGCTTCCAGAAATAAGGGAGGACACACGGAAATGGAAACATATACCCTGCTCATGGATTGGCAGGATTAACATCATTAAAATGGCAATACTCCCCAAAGCATTATATAGATTTAATGCGATCCCTATAAAGATACCCATGACATTCTTCAAAGAAGTGGATCAAACACTTATGAAGTTCATCTGGAACAATAAACACCCTAGAATAGCTCAAGCACTCCTAGGGAAAAGGAAAATGGGAGGCATTACTTTCCCCAACTTTAAACTGTACTATAAAGCAATAATTATCAAAACAGCATGGTATTGGAATAAAGACAGACCTTCAGATCAGTGGAATAGGCTCGAATTCTCAGATATTGTCCCCCAGACATACAAGTACCTAATTTTTGACAAAGGAGCAAGAAATCCTAA
>PVKC010041897.1:0-12071 GCA_004027635.1 Crocidura indochinensis
AATCTATATAAACTTATCAATTGCCTAAATCTACATTGGAATAGAGAATATACAAGTTTTAACTAGGCAGATTAAAATTTTGTCGAATGAACATTCAGGGCATTCACTTTAGTAGTAGCATTAAAGTAGCCATTGAGTAAAGATACAACAGAACAACTACCCAAAGCAAAAAATCAAGCCTCAAAAGTATTAGGCAGGTCCACAAAATACTTATCTGCTAAATTAATGAAATTATTCTTTGAAATAATGCTACATATCCACATATGCAGTAATATAACTGATCACTCTCAGTATATAATAAAATATTAGTAACAAGGGAAATAGGCTCTTGAAAAATGCTAGCCATAGGTAAGGTATATAAAATAAACTCAGAACTGAACAAAAAAACAACCCTATGATAAAATAAAAGGGAGAGACCAAGAAATACTTACTAAAAACACACTGGTAATCAATAATCAAATAAAAAAATCATTATCAGGGAATAGAGATTGAGGACAATAGATATCTATAACTTTATGTATATGAGCAAGGCTTATAAAATAACAGATTAATTATGAAGGTGAATTATGGTGGATGGTGATGGAGGGTGTGGTCTTTCTCCTCCGGCCTAGACCATGTGTCTTCAACCCCCTTCAGCCACCAGATCTGAGGATTCAGGATAGTGGTGAGGAAATGATCCACAGTCAGGTTTCAGGAGACATCAGTTTTATTTAGGCTCTAGCCAATAGGCATGGCTTCTATCATAACCTTTCTTGATGAATCCATAATCAACCCTGCATTCAACCTCTTTCAGCCATTTCTCCTCTTGCTGCTTCTTCTTCCATCCCTCTTGCTGAATCTCCCTCAATCAATCCTTCAAATCCCCTTTCTGCCCCTAAGGCAAACCTTTTGATACTTCCCAAAGACCCCTCCCAGAAATGGGCAGGTCTTACTATCTGCTAAGGTTACAGGAAGATGGGGGTGGGGTGACATCTCCTCCTCTCTGAATATTAATGAAGGGTAATAAGCTTTTGTATTACTGATGTCTGCCTTTAGCCAAAGGCAGGGACCTTAATATTCCCATAACAACAATATTTAAAGTGTAAAATTAACATATCAGGCTTTTCCATAAATAAAATTTTTCTGCTAAATATACTTGTAACTTTTCTTAATGTGTATTTATTTACCAAGCAGTATCCTGGAACTTCCTTGTTCCTATTCTTCTTAATGCTATTTAACCAAGCTTTTTTTTTCCTGGAACTTTCTTGTTTTGATTAACCTTTCCCTAAATACAATTACAAGAACATTTATACAGAAAATACATTTTGAAAACAGGCTACTACATTAATGCACACAATAGAATATTATGCAATTGGAAACATTAATTATGGAAAATTATAAAGCACCTTTAAATCAGCAAGAAAATGACTTAGATGAAGAGATACATCTGAAACAAAGTTAGATGCAGGTGGTTTAAATCAAATTTTTCATTTGGGCTTCACTGTTATCTCCTTTTTTTTTAAATTTTTATACCACCACCAAATTGTTCAAACATGAATACACTGTGAACTTCCCCATTTTAACCCATCAGCAAATTGTCCAAGCACTGGGCTTCTCCCAGGCCGCTCACCACATGGGTTCACTCCAGCTGAATAGAGCCAAAATTAAACACAAGAACAAAAATCTCCCCATGATCACTATCCTCTTGTTTCCAGGGTTCAAATCCATTTTAGGGTGTCAGAATGTTGAATAACAGCCCTGTATGGTTATGGAATGAAGATATGGATGGAGAGGGAGAATCAGGGAAAGAGAGATGGCAGATGGAGGGAGAAGAAACATGTTAAATGGAGGGCTGATTATGAATCCAGCGTAAAAGGTTATAATAAGAACCATACCTGTTGGCTAGGTCCTTGAATAGAGCTGATGTCTCCTGAAACCTAATGTCTGTGGATCATTTCCCTTCTGCTATTCTGGACCCTCAGATCCGGTGGCTGGAGGGGTTTGAAGAAGCATCGTCTGAACTGGAGGAGAAAGACCCCTCCATCCATCCCATGACCATGCAGTCCCATCCAGGGCTATAATTCAACAAGACTTATTTCAAAAAGGACACATAGGAGGAAGGGGTTGCATTTCTGATTTTATCCAACGCACCTCATAATGTGTGATCTGGGTTTGGCTCAGTGAAGTAAATGAGTCATTAGAAAGGTAGGGAATCTGGGTCTTAAGCCAGGTATCCAGTTATAATTTGGGCCCCATATCACATAGTCATATATTGCTGAAAGTGGGGTTTGGGTCCCCAAATACTAATGGGGAGGACCTGTGTAAAATAAAAGAACAAAAACAAGACATGCTGGTGAAGTCAATAAAGAAACAAGCCCTTATATACTATTATTGATGAAAGAATAGGTTGGCCAAACCTCTATTTAAAAAAATATGGATATTTCAGGAAGTACATCTCTAGGTAGTATAACAACATTTTTTTTACTATGTATCTATATGAAGAACAAAAAACTATTAAAATAAGAATGTATATGCAGCTATATTGTCATTGCAGTACTATTCACAGTAACTGCAATTTTAAAAAAAGCACCCAAACACCTAAGGACAGATGAATAAAGAAAATGTTAAGTGTATATATACATATGTATGAATATTAACATAAAGTTAATATGTTAAGTTATATGTTAAGTGTATATATACATATGTATGAATATATAAGAAGCATAAAGTTATGCTCCAGAAATATATACAATTTGAAGCTAGAGAGATATTAGAGTGTGCAGGACACTTGCCTATCATGTGATATACTTACTTTGATTCAGAGCATCTCATATAGAGACCCCAACAGGAGTAATTCCCGAGTATCACTGGTATAATCCAAACACAAAAACAAATAAACTATATATAAATATATATGCATATATATTTATTAGTCTTATAAAATAAAACTTTTTAAGGTGATAAAAAAGTTTATTAATTAAACACTTTGTACAGAGCAATACTTAAATATTCTTGGCATTACAAATATCAGTATTAAAACATTCTATGCATAATGATAACATTCCAAATAACTACAGAAAATAAGTAATTGTAACAAACTTGCCTTTCGTAATTTTGGGGGATCACACACTCAGCGGTGTTCAGGGATTACTCCTGACTGCTGACACAAGATATTCCTGGAAGGCTGGGGGGTGGGGGGTGGGGGGGCAGATCATGAGAGCCAGAAATAGAACCTTGGTTGGTTACATGTAAGGCAAACACCCTACCTGCTGTGCTACTGGCTCCTTTTTTCATATTGAACTCAGAGATGTAAAATGATTTTACTCAATGAATATTTTTATAAAACTATACCAGTACATTGAAAAGTCTCAATGTTTTAGTAAAATTTGTGCCTCAAAGCTAGGAAACATATTTTTAAAAATCATTTTCAGGGCCCAGAGAGATAGTACAGTGGCATTTGCCTTGCAAGCAGCCGATCCAGGACCAAAGGTGGTTGGTTTGAATTCCGGTGTCCCATATGGTCCCCAGTGCCTGCCAGGAGCTATTCTGAGCAGATAGCCAGGAGTAACCCATGAGCACCACCGGGTGTGGCCCAAAAACCAAAAAAAAAATCATTTTCAAGGCTTAATTTACAAATGCAATTATTGGGCAGGGATTATAGCTGTGGTTAAAGCACATGTATTACATGTGCCAGGCCCTGGGAATATTCCCTGGAACTATAGGAAGAAAAAAAGGCAACGATAATTCAAACAATATAAAATAAAACTTTTTTAAAAAAATAATAAATGACAAAATATTATGACTAATTCAGAATAAAAAGCAATTATTAAAAATGGATTTGTAAATTGTAGAAATGGAAGATACCAATTTTTATTTCTGGGTTACACAGCTCTGTAGAGAGTGCTTACTCCTAGCTCTGTACTCAGGGATCATTTCTGCAGGGCCCCAGTTTATCATAGTTGGTGCCAGCTGTTATGTCTAAACTGAGGTCAGCTTTTATGTCTAACTTTGTGACACTTACTTTACATGGACATTTTTGTATATTGGGAAAAATTATTTCATTTAACTTTATTTTACTGGTCAAACTCCAATCGAGTTTGAGTCTCACGTTAATTCCAGGTGGAGATTGGGACAATGTATGCTATGCCTATGATTGAGCACTAGTCACTTTGTGCAAGGCTAACACTTTATCCATCTCGTTGGCGCCCAAATTTACTTTGTAAACAGACTATAAGTGAAATATTCATGCAGTAGATGCTGATCTAAGTATCTTATGAAAATTAAAAATCTACTCCTTAAAATGCTATCTGTAATATAGCAATAAACTTATAGATTAAAAAAAAACTATAGTTAAAAACTTAGAGCACTTACTCAAGGTAACAGAAGTACTGTAACATACAGAGACAGAAGTTGAAATAGAGCAGAGTAACCCAGGTTCATCTTCATTGCTAGTAATAGCTATAAAAGTATTAATATCTCAGGTTTCATGTAGTTCTGTAAGTATTCAAAAAATGGAAAGAAAAAAAAAAGAAGGGAGTCTAGTAGAAAGGGGAAGGAATGAAGAGGGCAAGAGAAGAGAAGGAAGGCCAGTTAGTTTAACTTTGTGATGAGAAATTACATGTTTTTATGTCTGTATGCCCTTTCATGGCACATGCTCTTTCATGTCACATTTTTCAAATTGCATCATCATCCTATATAGAATGTAGGGGCTGGAGAGATAGTATGGAGGTAGGGCATTAGTCTTGCATGCAGAAGGGTGGTGGTTCGAATTCTGGAATCCCAGATGATTCCCTGAGCCTGCCAGGAGCAATTTCTGAGCGTAGAGCCAGGAGTGAGCCCTGAGCGTCAAATGAATGTGCCCATAAAGAAACAAAACAACAGAAAATATAGAATGTATTAAAAATCTAGACTGTAAAATATAGAATGTTCTGTCTTATTTGTTCAAATTCAGAGGAAAATATTCAGCAGCAATCCAATAGAAATAGTTTAACAAAATAAAATTGATGGTTTGGAGGTAAGATCCTATAGCAAAACAACTTCACAATTGGTTCATAGTTTGCATTAAATTGGCCTTCCATTTGTGTCTCAATGTATTTTACATTCTCTACAGTTTCATTAAACAGTGTTTTCAACTTTAAAGAATCTAAGTATTTTATTCACACTTACTTTATAAGACTAAAAATAATTCTGAAAATATATTTTTAGAAATAAACTCACTGAACCTTTCAGTAGTACCTTCTTCTTGGTCTTTGTTAGGTTTTTGGGTCATACTGAATGCTACTCAGTTTTTACTCTTGAGTCTGTGCTCATGAGTGACTCCTGACAGGGCTCAGGCTACTATATGATAGCTTGGAAGGAACCCCCAGATTGGTAGCATTCAAGGCAAGCATCCTGCTGGTTATCTTACCTTCATAGTTGCAGCTTCTAACACCAGTGTGATATTAAATAATGTAAATTTGCTTATTGTCTTCTTCATTCAAAGAAGAAAATATACATTTTTGAAATTATGTGTTATTAATGTAACGGCATTTTCATTTATATTTAGATAGTTTTCCTTCCCATCGTAGGATCTGTAGTTATTTTTTTACCTTTTCAAGGGAAAATATCTGTTTAAAATTAAAGTTAATAAGTTTTCAATTCTATTTATCTTGATTAATTTTATATTAGTATTATCAGTATTATATATAAATATATTTCTAAATAAATATATTATTATAGAATCAGCCCAATTGCCTTAAAATTTTGTCTTATTGTAGCTAATTTTGGATGGATTATTTTTTAATTTAAAATAAAAAACTAGGTATTTCTTCTTTAAACCTCCTTTAAGCCAGATACCAAGGATGGAACTTTGACCAGCTATTTGCAAGGCACACAGCTTACACACTATACTATTGCTCTAGTCCCATAAGACCCAAACTTTAATGTTACTTCATCTAGTTATTCTAAATACAAGTGATACTATTCTGTGTTTTTACTTCATTATTTAATTTTAATTTAATAATTCATTATTAAAACACAGGATAATAATATTGTCCATTATTATTATTATTATTATCCTAATTTAATTCATCTAACATGGTATCTTCCAGTTCCATCTATGTTGCAGCAAATTGCATTTTTATCTACTCATCTGTTTTGGATATCTTAGATTACCCTTGAGCTCAGAGTATATGGAAAAGAAGGAAAGATATAGAATGAAGGGTATGGGGACAAAGAGATGAGAAGTATCAGTAGCGTAAAGGTCAAGGAGTTTCAGGTATAGATGGTGTTAAGGAATGATATAGCTAAATTTTTTAAATCACTGAGTCAACAACACAAGAATCGTGAGACCCACATTATACATTTTTACTAATATTCTGCTTTCTTTAAAACCAGGTAGTAAAATTTAGGGACTGCAAATGCAGACTTCCCTCTTCTAGACTGTACTCATGTCAAGTAAAGGGAGGGATACTGGCAAGTAATTTTAAAAAATAATAATATCTTTATTTAAGCACCATAGTTACAGACATATTCATAGTTGGGCTTCAAAAAGTTAAAGTTTTTGCTCTGTGTCTGTTTGTAATTCACTTCTAATTGTACTGAGAAGGTAATTTGTACAATTTCTCTCCTCTTGATTTTATGGAGGTAGAAACAAAGATGGTGAAGTTAGTGTTGGAACATTTAATGCCTAAAATTTACTATTACTAATTTTATAAATTATAACGCTTAGAAATTTAAGCTGCTTAAGTAATTATACTTAATTATATTAAATATTATATAAGTAATATATTATTATATATTAAGCAATAATTATTTTAGTGCTATATACATGTCCACATATGTAATATATAGCACACAACTAAACACTATTTGAATAATTTTACTAATAAACATTTTCAATATAAGAAAAGTAAACATACACAATGAAATAATACAAAAAGTACAAATTAGAAACTTCCTGAATGAGAAAACAAATCTCTAATTCTTTGAGGAAAATAGGGTCCAGCCCACACTGGGCAGTGCTCAGAGTTTACATCTATTTCTATGTTCAAATATCACTCTTACCATTATTTGGGGAACAATATCGGTTCAAATCTGGATCATAATATGCAGTTCAAGAACCCTACTGGCAATAATATTACTCTTTCCCTCCAATTTTCTTTCTTTTTTTTTTTTTTTTTTTTTTGGTTTTTGGGTCACACCCGGCAGTGCTCAGGGGTTACTCCATGCTCAGAAATTGCTCCTGGCAGGCACGGGGGACCTTATGGGGCACCGGGATTCGAACTGATGACCTTTTGCATGAAAGGTAAAACGCCTTACCTCCATGCTATCTCCCAGGGCCCCCAATTTTCTAATTATTGTAAAATTTTCATAATTATTTATAGGGATTATAATGTATTTCATTAATTTTCAGTTGTGCATGAGCTCATTTGTAATAATATCCTCTTAAATTTTACATTAATTTTGTCTCTATATTATATAATTTCTATGCACATTTAATATTACTAAATATAGTTTTTTATCTTATACTTAATTCACTAGAATTTTCTTTTGTTAATAAAATAAAAAAGGAAGTGGAAAAATTCAATATGAAGTGTTGATATTCTCAAATTTCTTTATTAACATTGTTACATAATACTCCTTGCTAATCTATATAGAGAGTAAGTGAATTGCCTTAGTTTTTCAGGTTTTATGATATCTAATTGCATTAACATATTTAAAATTAGTATAACGATATAATAAGCTAATCACTTAAAATATTCGGAAAATAAAAGGAAGTATGGTGGGGCATGAGACAGTACAGTGCTAGGGCATTTGCCTGCAAGTGGCCAACCCAGGACCAATGGTGGTTCAAATCCTGGCATCCATGTGGTTCCGGTGCCTGCCAGGATTGATTTCTGAGCAGAGAGCCAGGAGTAATCCCTGAGTACTGCGGGGTGTGGCTCAGAAACCAGAAAAAAAAAGGGTGGGGGGGAGTATGGTAATAATAGGGTATTAAGGTAATGGTTTCATGGCTTTGGTACCAGGATTTATTTATTAAATTATATAAATGTAGACTTTCAATCCCACTCATTTCAGCAAAGATCGAAGGCATGATTATTGCATCAACCTGGAAAAGTCAAGTATTCACAATTATTCAAACATTTAAAAAAAAGAAATGAATCATATTCTATTTTTATAAACATTAAAAGTTGTTTTTATAACATATTTAAAATTGTACTTTGGTATGGTCCCCTGAGCACAGCCAGGTTTGAATCGGAAACTAACCAAAATAAAGCAAAATAAATAAAAATATGTACTTTGACTTTGGTTGTTTTCTGTTTTCACTATGATATAATTAATTAGCTTGTATAAACTCATACTGTAGAATTTGGAAGCAAGTAAGGACATAAAGAAAATGTGCTAGAATGTGATGCCCAAAATAATGAGTTCTATGCTAATTTGTCTCCTCTCCCTCCCCCCCCATACACACAAACACTTTCTCTCTTCTTATTTGGATTATTTTAGCTGCACCAGGCAATGCCAGGTTTAATCTTTAGCATAATTTTTATTACTTCAAGATTTGTTAAATCAATATATGCTGTATCCTTAATTCCCTTTGACTATTTCACTGAAGTAACTAGACAATTGATTTTAAATCAGAACTTCAAGATATCACTTGCACTCTATACCAGATAACACATCTTTCAGCAAAGCTTACAGAGACTTTTCTTAGAAAGGATGAGCACCTGTAAACAAAGTTTAAAAAAAATTTAAGAAAACAAATTCAATCTTAAAGCTTTTTCAAATATTATTTTAAAAGTTAAAATTAATCAAATAATTTTTACTTCTAGTTACAAATTGTTTCATAATTTCAGGAACAAATGCTTTAGTTTGTTAAAAGATGCATATTTTCTTTTCTCTTGAATATTAATTTATGTTAAAAGACTTATGTAGCAGCAATTCATCACTATCTTATTACCTATTTACATCAAGGTATTACTAGTGTGATTAATTATTATTAAGGAAGGAAAGATAATACATATATATGCTATTCTGACAGTTGAAGTTATTTTATTGTTAGCAGAGTTATGCTGAAGGCTTCCTTCTTCCAGAAATCTAAATTTGTCATTTTTATTTCACTTAGGTCTTTCTAGTCTCCATTCCCTAATATTTATCTTTTGTTGGCTTATTTTCTTTGGGGTCACATCTGGTAGTGCTCAGGCATTATTCCTGGCTGTGTGCTCAGAAATCACTCCTGGTGTCTTGTGGGAACATATGGGATGCCGGGATTGAATGCAGGTCAGCCATTTGCAAGGCAAACACCCTACCTGTACTATTGCTCTGGCCTAATATTTATCTTTCTTACCCCACTTTTTCTACTAATATGATTCAAAATTAACTCATGATGAAATTCTACTTAAAATCTTTCCCATGCTGCCAAAAAAAAAAAAGTAAAATATATTCAAGTAATGTGTTTCTTTTAACAATGGTCTATTGGGGGGGGGGGGCACACCTGGCAGCGTTCAGGGGCTCTATGCTCAGAAATCGCTCCTGGCAGGCTCGGGAGAAGATATGGGATGCTGGGATTCGAACCACTGTACTTTCACATGCAAAACAAACACCATATATATATATATATATATATATATATATATATATATATATATCATTCTATATCTATATCTCTCATTCATATATCTTCATTCTATATCTCTCCAGCCCTTTCCACTGATCCACTAACTTTTGATCTGTGATTATTTATGAAAGAAACAAGTGTTAACTCCTATTTTATCATGATGTAGAATTTAAAGGTAGCAGAAGGTTCTAATATTCTCTATGCTAGATTTAACAGTAAGATTTTTATAGTTTTAATACTTTTAAATATATTTAATTATTAAAATGTATACACGTAATTTCTTGAATTATACCTACATTTAATGGATAAAAATGCCATTGATTCATTAACAAAGAAGCACAGTCATTTCTGTTATTGTAAATAAAGAAAATACCCATAAATGTAGCTCAAAATAGAATGCAAGTTGCTAATTTTAATTTCTATTCTTTTCAAATAGTGTTGAGAAAATAGGAAAACTGAAGCAACTGCCCTACAAAAGGAACAGCATATATTTCAATGCACAATTCCAAAGCACCTGCATTAGTCAGAAATGCCATGGGAATGACCTGACCTATTGTTAGAAGTATAGCAAGTACATTTTTCATTGCTTCCCAGTGGGACTTTATGCCAACCAATATTGATTGTAAGAGTTCTAAACTTCTATAAGATCCTTCTCATCTCTTAGTTGATAATTATTTCATTCCGACAGTTAGAAAGCGTAGCATGGTAAAAGTAAATTGACGCAGCTGGGTCAAACTACACAATACTTGGATAAGTCTTGTGTGAATTTCATTCTCATTTGATAATAGAACATAGAATCTTCACAATATAGATATTTTTTGCAATATTTTTTTAAGAAAACAAATGTCAACATGTTTTGAAGATCAGTGCTTAATTTTTTAAAGAAGTGACTATGTTGCTACTTCTAGTCTTGAGTAATTTTCTTTCTTTTCTTTCCTTTTTTGTAGGAGGGAGGAATGTTGAGGTCTTACCCAGCAGTGCTCAGTGCTCAGGTGTGCTCCATGGTATTACTTTGAGGAGGTATCCAGGATATGAATCACAGTAGTCAGGATGTATTTCTTGACCTTATGCTAAGTACTTAGTGTGAAAATATATTCAAAAAATGTTAAAAATGGAAGGAACAAATATTGGCAAAAGATAATAAGTATAGTCATACAATGGAACATCACTTAGTCTTGTTTTCAGGTCATTTTACTTCTTTGAGAAGAGATTCATTTGGATAATTTTAATGTATTTTCTCAGTGCAGTCTCACAAACAAAGAAAAACAAAACAAAACAAAAAGCTATGACAATCTATATTTAGTCCCTTGAATCCTTGAAATTCCACTTAAACCTCCCAAAATGTAGATAAGTGACTAAAAACAGTCTATAGCCACAATATTTATGTTAAATGCTTATTGTATTTGTGCATGCTATGTGGTGTTTGCTAAATATTTTGGTCTGAGTTTTCTTATTCAAAAGTCGGGTAGAGGACAATGATACTTATAACTGTGGTATTAAATTAACAACCAATGTAAAGTACTTTAGAATATTTATCAGGGGCTGAAGACATAAAAATAGAGGTCATACAGGAAGTTTGTGAGTAGTTGAGGTGCCATGACTCTGATTTAAATCCCTATAACACTGTAAGTTCCCTAAATATTGCTAGGAATCACTCGTGAGCACAGAATTAGAAATAGTCCTGGGTAATGCTGGCACTCCCCAAATATAGGATGAAATAATATAATAATTAATATAATAAACTAATAACTATTTAATGTGATCTATTACTATTGAATATATTATCGTAAGTCTAAAATTGAAATAAAATCAATAGCACATAAGCCCTCAATAGTCTATTTTGGATGGCCAGCTCAAACATTACTTACCAGAGTTGGAACAAATATGAATCCTACTATATTTTGGGAAAATCAAACCAGCCTTTATCTATACATAAATTGTACCTAAAAATCCAGTTGTTAAGGCCAATTTTTTTTCACTTACTTATTTAGAATTCTTTCCTTGTCAGAAAGTACTGACCAATTTACTGACCAAATACCTATATTTTGACAGTACTATCTAGTTGTTGTTTGCTTGTTTGTATATTCTACTTTGATCACCACTCTTTCTTGTTCTTTAGTTACTGCAAAATCACCCTGCAAATAGGCATATACTTTAAGGTCAATAATTGCCAGTCCAAATTTCTCTCTATCTATTTCTCTCTGTCTATCTATTCCATCTATCTCTCTCTTTCTCTCTCTCTCTCTCTCTCTCTCTCTCTCTCTCTCTCTCTCTTTCCTCTCTGCAACAACTATAACATAGGCAAGTAGAAAATGAACTATATGGGGCCCGGGAGATAGCATGGAGGTAAGGCGTTTGCCTTTCATGCAAAAGGTCATCCGTTTGAATCCCGGTGCCCCATATGGTCCCCCGTGCCTGCCAGGAGCAATTTCTGAGCATTGGAGCCAGGAGTAACCCCTGAGCACTGCCGGGTGTGACCCAAAAACCAAAAAAA
>PVKC010041898.1:0-12068 GCA_004027635.1 Crocidura indochinensis
GGGAGCAAGGTGCTCGGGTCTTTTGGAATAGTTTACTAGCTGGCTCCAGGTGTTTTTTGGAGCTGGTAGTAGGCTGATAACGGACTCTGCACCCGACCTTCTTACCCCTTTACCCTCCTGTCTGTGTGGATTATTTGCTGCATATAAATATTACCAAGAGCTCCCCCCCCCCCCCACAAAGGGATAGGGGAATGGGAATCAATTTCTCATTCTAGGAGCTCTTTGAGAATCTATCGATAACCAATCAAGGTGTAAACGGGACCCAACAGTGAGAATTTAATGTTTCCCTTTCAAGTCTGATTCTTGCCCACAACTGTCACTGTGCTCCTATCCTTATCCACTTCAAAGAGTAATGCTCCTAACAGCTCACATCTTGGAGAAAAAAAGAAAAAAAACTGACTAGACAGGGTGGGAATATCTTGTTGTTGCCAGAAACTAGAGACTTTCAAGAGCATAAGTAGTGCACAAAGAATGAAGGCAACCAACCTCTCACTGCAATATCAGTAACACATGATCATTATTTTATTGGTGTTATTTGTCACAGTTATTAGAACAATTTGAATCTGTGAAAGGCTATGAGTTCATGATGACCATCCAAATAGAAGTTTCAAGTAGGGATAAAGCTCATGAAGAAAACCAATGAGGGACTTAAGAGACAGCACAGCGGTGGGGCATTTGCCTTGCATGTGGCCGACCTGGGAGGGACCTGGTTTGATTCCTGGCAGTGAATATTGTTCCCCAACCTGCCAGGGGCAGTTTCTGAGTGCAGATCCTGGAGTGGCCTCTGAGCATCACCAGGTGTGACCCAAAGACCAATCAATCAATCAGTAAATAAAATAAGAGTTAAAAAAAATAAAATAAAAGACGGGGCCGGGTGGTGGCGCTAGAGGTAGGGTGCCTGCCTTGCCTGCACTAGCCTTGGACATACCGTGGTTCGATCCCCCGGTGTCCCATATGGTCCCCCAAGCCAGGAGCGACTTCTGAGCGCATAGCCAGGGGTAACCCCTGAGTGTCACTGGGTGTGGCCCAAAAACCAAAAAAATAAATAAATAAACTAAAAAAAAATAAAAGACAGTGAATGGAGACTAAATTGAATGTGTTTTGAGTTCTTTTATTAACTTATATTAAATATACTTTGCTTCTTTTATTACTTAGATGTTGGTTGATAAGGCATATAAGAGCAAGGAAAGCCATTCAAGTACCTGTGAGAAGAATAAAAACTTCCCAGATTATGGGGCTGTGGGCAGAGAAGTAGGACTGATAGATGGTTGGGGCTGCTAACACAGTAACCAAGAAGAAGGTGAGGACAAAGTTTTGTTCTAAGAAATAATTAGGGGACACCCTATGCTGCAGGCCTTCACCCTAGTTTGCGGGGTGCTGGGAGGCATGGCAGGCCTCCAGCCATCCCCCTATTTTTCCCCTGGACTCCAGACCTTCCCTGGGTGCCGGCTCATGTGGACTCTATAGTGGTCCTCAGGTTTTCCCCCTTTCTCTCCCTACACTAATTGGGGGACGCATGGGGTGGAGGGCGAGCCGATGCAGCACTGGTGTATGTCAGGACATTCACTGGTAATTTTTTTTCCCTCATTGGTCTCCATTTTAAAAACCACATGGGGGTGTACCATATATATTCTAAATAAAAATGAGAGGATGGACTCTCAGGCTGGGAAGAGACCAGTACTCTTTTCCTACTTGTTTACTCTCAGCGGCCTCTTGGCCTCTTCCTTCCTTCATTGTGTAACTGTGGTTGCTCCCATACTAGGTTTCTGATTAGTTCCCACTCTTTATCTTTTCTTTTCTTTGTGAACTGTTCAATAAGGAATTTTGGTGAAAGAGTCCCTCCGTTTAATGCTTATGTTTGAGCCAAGTCACGGGAATTGTTGGACTTGTTCTTGCGGCCCCCATATGTGCTGATAACGCCAGGTGGCATTATTGCTTATTTTCATAGGCACATTAAAATGGAAAATACTATACATACAAATAAGTTCTTATCTAATAGAGATGGGAACATACAAATCTTGTAGTTCAATGGGACCTTACACCCTGAACACTGACATAATGACCTGGCACAGACCTCAGAAGAATGGACATTCTCCATTCACCCCTGAACCAGGGAGGTCATCTATGAAACATCCAAAGTTGTTTATAACATCACCTGGAAGCAATCCTCTACCAGGGAAGATCCTACGGCTGCTCTGACATCGATCTACTCTTTTGAGTAGACTCTTTTGAGTCTTCCCTTAACACTGAGAAGACTTAAACAACAACAACAACGACCTGCTTAATTGACAGGGCTTTCTGCATTGCCCTTTAATTGTGAGTTGAAATTAGAGGATGCTCCGCACCATCCTGACTTCAATGTAGGATATACAGATTCCAGGATCTTCAATACAGAAACATGATACCAACAACAGAGACTGTGTGAAAAATAAAACTGTATCGACACTATAGACAGTGATCTGGATTGGGCAGGCGAGTTTGCCTGGAGCCTAGAGTTGGTCTTGTGTCAGGAAACTTCAGGGGTAAGGTCTCTTTGTATTTAGGCCAAGGCTTTTCCTTTCCATGTCCCCATACTTTGGTGGGCCTATACAAACAATGATTGCCACTCTAGCACCATTTTTTGCTGTGCTCCTTTGACTCTAAACTAAACCTTAAAAAAAATCCATTTAAACTTTTGAGGTTGACTTAAACTAATATGCATGTGCATGGAAATGTAAAAAACTACTATGTCTTCAAGTTTAAGGAGTTACATAAATTCTGTAGCTTTAGATTGCTTTGTGTACTGCTAAGAAATGTTGTAATGTACTACAATCCGGGGTCTTGAGGGACAAAATAATTGTACATGGGTTGTTTTATTTTTCTTGATATTCTTTTTCTTTTGTGATTTTTGGGTCACACCTAGCAGTGCTCAGGGGTTACTCCTGGCTCCTTGCTCAGAAATGCTCCTGGCAGGCACGGGGGACTATATGGGACGCTGGCATTTGAACTGATGACCTTTTGCATGAAAGGCAAACGTTTTACCTCCATGCTCTCTCTCCAGCCCCTTTCTTGATGTTCTTTGACTGTAAGTTAAAAATTAGGGTGTCAGCAGGGGGATTTCTTCTGAGAACTCTGTTTTTGGGTGATTGTTCTTCCACTGTAACTTTACCTTGTCCTCCTTCTTTGAATCATTGTTTAAAAATAAAAAAAATAATAAAAAATATAAAAAAGAAATAAGCTGGGCCCAGGAGATAGCATGGAGGTAAGGTGTTTGCCTTTCATGCAAAAGGTCATCGGTTCGAATCCCGGTGCCCCATATGGTTCCCCGTGCCTGCCAGGAGCAATTTCTGAGCATGGAGCCAGGAGTAACCCCTGAGCACTGCCAGGTGTGACCCAAAAACAAACAAAAAAAAAGCCAATAAGCCAACAATTTTAGGCTCTACAAACTCTACATATTTAATTCCTTTCCTTCTAGGAGGTGATGTCTTCAGCTAGTGCAGTGAATATAACAAAATAATGAGCTAATAACAATACATGAATTTTCAGAATTACAATGTCTTTAATAAATGTTTCAAAAAGAATGGCACGCATTATATACGTAAATGAGAATGAAAGTCAATTATTTTAAGAAAGAAAGGCAGATTGCAAAAGTTAAAACCCATGAGAAAATTATGGCTTAAAAGGTGAACAAAAGGGAAGATCAGCCTAGTGATCTATGGCCCCTAGTGAACAGGCCCCTTGGACCACACAGGCAAATTTTGAACTCTGACCAAGCGTCAATTAATTGAAGATTCAGATCCAATAACCTCAGCTGGACTAAACTGACCTTTTTCTTTCATTCTGATTGGATTTTTGAAAGTCCAGCATGAATAAAATATTACAGGAACCCTAGGAGGATAGCAAAATAAATAAAGCAATGATCTAAGGAAACAGAGGGCAGGAGACTCCAGATTTTGTGGGGCCTGAAGCTTTTTATCATTTGTGTCCCTATTAAAAAAGAAAAACATAAAATAAGGCATAGAAGAATATATGTGTCTAGCAAAAGAAGGGACCTTGAAAAGCTTAAGTTAGAGGCCCTAATACATGCTTTTGTGTGATTTCTCTGCTCTTTGACTATGAAAAGTATAAGAACTTTTCATAAGTGTCTATCATAAACTTCAATGGCAGCTAAAATTTGAATTCTCAGTTTATAAATAATAGTAAATACTCAAAAAATTGAAGTTTTATCAACTATAAATGTGCTAACTCGAACAGAAAAATTAACTGATTTTGTTCAACAACTTTGAAGGAAATGTTCCTAACCAGAGTAATAAAGCAAGAAATAGAAATTAAAATCCTGCAGATTAGGACCAGAGATTGTTCAACAGGCTTGTCACATGCTTTGCATTCAGGAGGCTCAGATTTTATAGTGGGTATCTCGAGGTCCTCTGAGCATCTCTAGGATTTAACCCAGGCTGAGTTGGGAGTAGAAATCCAACCCAGGGTGGCTCATGCAAGGAAAGTGTATTAGCTGCTGTACTATCTCTCTGACACCAGGTGGAAGATTTTGAATGGATGCTCTTTGCTTACAGTGTAAACTCTCTGCTTGCCTCCAACGCTTGACCCTGTTATGATGTGCCTTTGACACCTCAACATCAGACTAATTCTATAACTCTAGTAACTCTAGTAACTCACACACTGTCACTGATCCCACCAGTTCCTGGTTTTCATGGTTAGGGGCTCTATTCCTCATTCCATGTCCCTCTCTAAGTGCTCTTGCTCACGTGTTCAAGTTCTCTTCAGACCTGTGGGCACTCATTTCAGCCTTAAATTGTTCTTCATCTTCTACACAATATTCATAAATGCTTGATGAAAGCTGGTCTCCAATAAAAATAGATTTCCATTGTAAAATAAATACAATTTAATGCCCCTACTCCTTTAGTTACTTTAAAGTAGATTTTACTTCTTTAAAGTCTAAAGAAGTAAATTATATGCTTTCCAGAAATTCTGAGTCAACAGATGACTTTAGTCCCAATATCTTTACCCCTGTGTCTCAAAGATTCTCTCTGATCAAATGAATTAAGTTAAGATATATCTGCAAACTCTCACTAAGTCAAGGAACACAAGTAAATAAAATACTCTCTGATCCCAAAGGGGTCTAAGACTAGGACACTAGTGCTGAGCCGGAAGCATGGCATATAGCTGTGAAATGCTTTCTTCTCTCAGAGACAACACTCAGATGGGAGATTTTAACTGAGCCCTGAGAAACAGATGAAGTACACCTCCTCGATCCAGTGGATCTGAAACTGAAATTATTGTCTCAATCATTCCCTGCTCCACTCACCAGCCCAGGTGACATGCAGACCAGGGAGGTTTGGGACAGAAGGTTTGGGCAGAACATTCTAGAGACATCACCTACTGGAAGCCCTGAGTCTCTGTGTGAATAGACCCCCACTCCTGTCTCCTACACCTCACAGTGCCCAGGTGGATACACCAATTCTTATATTGGTTGACAACTTCCTGACCTATCAGCCCTGTTTCACCTGGACCTCCAACTGGCCTTGTCGCCATCTCTGCAGACAGTCCTTCCTCCTCTGAGACTCCTACACCAAAACGTGCTCTGCTGCCTTATTTTAGATGGCAGTGTGCCCTTCAGTTTCTTTCATCTTTGCCTTTCCCTTTACAGTAGCACATCAGGGTTTCTGAATTTCTTATTTGTGGACTTTAAGATTTTCAATTCCAAGTTGAAGGATTCTTGAAACCCAGAATGAAGCCCTTGCTCTCCCCCTCACCACACACATATGCTAACCCTTTCCAGGTGGACAGACAACTAACTAGCAGACACTAATAGCCAAAAAGTAGCCAGCAAAAGGACTTTTGAAAGAAAACATGTTCAGCACAAGGTTAGATGAGTCCTGAGGTGGGTCAAGGAATGCAGAGGCCTGAGGCCCCAAGGCCAGGGTGCTGGAGCAGCCATTGACACCATCTGCCTTCTACTATCCCTCATAGCCCCTCAGCTCCCTGGGGAGCTTCTACCCTTCCACCGCCCAGGCCATACACAGTCTTCAGGGGCAGCCTGTCCCATGAACCAGTTCCCGACAGCAATCCCAAAGAACTTTCAGAGCAGAACGTTAAAAAAACAAAACAACAAACATATTTTTTCCCCACAAGGGAGAAAGGCTGAAGTTATTAGCAAAGTGAAATCCCAAGAGATAGCACTGCTTTCCCAAACAGCCTTTTGGACTTGGGAACATGTACCGTACCCATTTGTACCCAGGGAGGAAAACTTTTTATAACCTTACCCAAAAAGTTACATAAACAACACTATCCCCTTTGTTGGTTTCTTTCTTTCTTTCTCTCGCTCTCTTTTTTTTTTGAAAGGATTGTTTTGAAAATAGATAATTTTACTGATCCAGGAGCCAAGAACTATTGCTGAGCTTGGAGGAGCTGCTAGATGCCCCTGCTGGCAGGACTGTTTGTTTGCCGGAGATTATGCATGTTTTTTGAGGCCATAAAACCCAGCTCCTCCTTGTGATCCAGATTAAGCTGAGCCCCACCTGCACACGCTTGAGCTTGGCAGAACTTTCCAGACTGCTACTCTGCAATGCTTCAAACTAAAGCCCTCCTGGAATGTGGAGATGAATAGAATGGAGTGTAGTGCTGAGAATGTCTTTGCAAGGAAGATCAGATAAACGACACATAGATGTTTTTCTGGAGGAGGGCAAACCCAGTAATACCCAGGGGTTTCTCAGAGAGATCACTCATCGTGGGGCTCAGGAAAAATATGGGGTGCCAGAAACTGAATTTTGGTCAGTCACACGCATGGCAAATGCCTAATTTCTGTAGTGCTTCTCCAGTCCTAAAACAGAGAAACTTTTGGTAGGGCCACAGGCCGGCCAAAGATGAGATGAAAGAAAAGGTAAATAGCCGGGACAGAGCCATAGTAAGAAAGAAGAGGGTGTTTGCCTTGCACATGGACAACCAGGTTTCCCCCAAGCCTGCCAAGAGTGGTCTTCGAGCACAGAATGAGGAGTCAGCCTTGAGCACCACCAGGTGTGTTCCTCACCAACAAACAAACAAAAAAAATAGAAAAAAGGTAAACTACCAGAGAAAATCCATTAATGCAGGACTAAACTGCCAGAGAACAAAGGAAGAAACCTCTTCCGTTCCACTGGAAAATTGGTTTGACTTTCATTCTAGAGAAATCTGGTTAGGCCTACTTCTCCAAACTCTACTCATTTTCAACTGAACCCCCAAAAGTGTAACCACTGCACTGAAGTATTTACTATTATGCAAAATAACAATATTATGCAATCTAGTGGAATGAGAACAATGCAGAATGGTATGCTTTGTGTATATAAATTTGAGATATAAGTATAAAAATGTATGCAAATATATGCATCTCAAAAAATGAAAAACACAAAGCAAGGAATTCTAAGAGGACCAAAGCCAAACTTGAGATAAAAATGTATCCTGTGGATGTCCTATGTGAAGCAAAATATCCGGGAGGAAACTCCTGCTACTGAAAGCAGGAGCTTCTGGAATCTGAGTATTCCTTATAATTTTGGCCATTCAGAATAGTCCTTTTTTTTTTTTTTTAATTTAACACATTTTACTTGCAACTAGTCTTTATAAGGACAATGAGATGCAAAAACATTCCAAGGGCCCCACCTGGGTTAGGGGAAGCTTAGACCCCCCCACACTCTTTGCATGCAAACCACAGTGGAAGAAGCAACGTCTGGGGGTTCCACCCACACCCCTATCCTTGACAAAAAACCTCACACAGGACAGAATAGTCATTTTGATATTATTTATTTATTTATTTATTTATTTATTTTTGGCTTTGGAGATACACCGAGTGGCACTCAGGGGTTACTTCTGGATCTGAACTCAGGAATCACTCCTGGCAGGCTCAGAGACCATATGGGATGCTTGGGATAGAACCCAGGTCCGTCCAGGTCATCTGTGTGCAAGGCAAATGCCCTACTACTGTGCTATCACTCCAGCCCCAAATATTCTTCACTAGTAAACAGATAAGAAACAAATTTTTAAGAAGTTATATGTGGCGCATAAGGTCACACATTCTTAAAACCACACTTTTTGTGCTCAGTTCTTTATGTAATATCTTCAAAAAATTAGCAAGTTCTCCTAAATGTTGAAACTTCTCCAAACTACTCACTCGGTGTTCAGATCTCAGTACCAAACTTAGTATCAAACCTGACTCACTGCTCTCACTGAATCATCTTCAGTTATATGAACAGCCATACACTAGGTCACAATCATGCACAGGGCACAACCATAGATTTCCCCTTTTTGGGCCACACACTTCATGCAAACCCGGTCAGCAGAGCCAGCTTGGAGCAGAGGGACATGTTTTTAAATCCTCGCCTCCACAGTTCAAGAATAAGTTCAGGGTCTGTGCTTGTTGATTTACAAAAACACATTGATTTTATTCATTTTGAGCTGAGAATCAGCTTGGGAACATGAGAGGAGGCCGAAATGTGGGCATGATGATCCTTTGGAAACCCAGCCAGGCTGTGACCCCTGCAGAGCAACACGAGTGCATCCTGCGCTGTTTTTCTTGGGAAGCCATGAGAGTGTACAGAGGGCAAGTCTCGGCTTCCAGAACTTCAAACAGAGAACAGGGAGCCAGAGGGCAGGAGGTAACAGGACCCAGGATATGCCTGGGGGAAGAACCTTTTCAGATAAAACCCCTACTGCCTTGTTCCTGGTCACCTGGGACTTCCAACTGTCTCCTTTGGGTTTTTGAGTTTCTTTTTTTTTTTTTAAGTTCCTTGTTTATACTATAAGGAAAGGTTTTTTTACTCAGGAAAAAACTGAAAACAGATGGCACATCTCACTCTAATGTGATATAACTCTTTGTTATCACTTTGATTTTGGTTCTGTTTGGTTTGGGTTTGGGGTGATAGCTGACTGTGCTCAGGGTGCAATCATTCTTGGTGTGGGGGACTTGGGTACGATAAGAAATTATTCAATTAAAAAATAATTTTTAGAAAATACTTTTTACTGATCTGAAATCCCCCTTTCCCTTTCTTCACAAGGGTTCAAGGCAAACACTTCCTTTTCTGTCCCTTTCACATCTTGCATTTGCAGGGCAGGAGGGCATATTTCTGACTCTGCCTGTCTTCATATTGGTTTGACTCTTCCAATATTGCCATGGAGGTCGCTGGGCTTTCCCAAGTTAAAGCTCGTCTAAATCAGATACTGTTTTATTTTGTGCTACACTTGGACGTGCTCAGGTGTTACTCCTGGCTCTGTACTCAGGAATCACTCCTGGAGGGACCATATAGAATGACATGAATCAGCTGGAGAGATAGCATGGAGGTAGGGCATTTGTCTACCATGCAGAAGGATGGTGGTTCAAATCCCATTATCCCATATGGTCCTCCAAGCCTGCCAGGAGCGATTTCTGAGCATAGATCCAGGAGTAACCTCTGAGTGCTGCTGGGTGTGACCCAAAAAACCACAATGACATGAATCAAATCTGGGTTATCCATGTACAAGGCAAGCACCCTACCTGCTGTACTATCTCTAGCCCAGAATTGTGTTCTTTGACACTTATAAGTGGCTCTACATTTTCACACAGTGAAATAATTTCTGTGGCTCTTCTTCCCCAATAACTTCACAATCTTAAAAAAACTTTTGAAAAAATGGTATTTTCCTTGCTAGGTATAGAATATAGTCTAGCAATGATTTGCATGGGTGCTGACTTTTAAGTTGATGGATTCTATTCTTGAGTTCTCAGCCCACTTTGTTGTATTCTGCAATGTTGAGAATTGCAGTCCTCTCAGTCTCAAATTCTATGGAAGACACTAGGAGCCATGGTCCTTTCCTCTCTACAATCCCAGAGAAAAGTCTTCCGCATTAGATTCTCATTAGTAGTTGAAAATCATTCTGGGACTTCAGACTCCAGAAGTTGGGGTGACCAAATCTTTGCTATGTAGTAGGTAGAGGGGAGGGGAAAGAGCAATGTCAAAAATTTATGAGAAAATTTAACACAATTTGCAGGACTAGACTCTGCAAGCTATTGGTAACATTTATCTGTGCATTTGTTCACACATCTGTTCCCACATTTCAAGTGCGTGTTCATTGTTATATCTTCCATTGGGGATTAGGGAGCAGCTTCTGGGATTTGTTTGCAGCATAAAAAATCTTTCCCAGTGTTGTCTGATGGCATGTGTGAAATTTAGAGTACACTAATTTGGTCAAGACAATGCTGTGCTATAATAGACTAATAATATATGCTATGCCAGCTTCCTTGGGGACTACAAGTTTCTACATACCCAGACAACAGTAAAACAGCTTTGTCCTTCCTCCATCGAAACTGTCAAGGCACTTTGAGGCTGTTGACTGCGATCCCAGCCCATTTAGCAGGTCAGCTCGGTACCAAGGACTGACAGCTCAGGCCAGCACTAGACATTCTGCTCCCACTGCTCAAGTAATGATTCCTGGTAACACAGAGCCAAATGGTGCCATTCAACTCTGCCACACAGGCAGTGAACTGTCCAAACTACTCGGGTCACCCAAGACATAGGAAGCCAGATCAGGGAGTCTTTGAACAACCAGTAGACTACACGGCACCAAGTTTCTGAGCAACATCAGCTTTTATAAATCAATAGCAGCATGCTACCTTTGGGTGCCAGGCAGAACTTGGACCTTCCCCAAGGGCCAGCCACATCTGACTTCATCAGCAATTCCAATCATGCCACCTGCCAGCACTCCTGAATGTCAAATGACATGACAGGCCCAAACTGTCAAATGACATGACAAATCTAACTTGTCCGTTGTGATATCTAAATAGCCGCCACTTAAAGTCATGTCCCTCCCTTCTTGGGAGGTTATAGGCTGGCTGAAAGGGAGAATGAGGGAGCCTTCTGGGGTTTCAGAAGTGTAACACATATATGCAATTTCTAACCAGACAGCACCAATTTATATTACTTGTTTCTTAGAAAGAGACTTGAAAGTTTGTCTTGGAGTAATTGGTAGATTTGGGGAGTAACAATACCTGGTATCAAATCCTAAGCTCTTATTCTAGAGATATCATGATTCTACTAATTATCTCCTCATCCTCCTTTCCACTGAAAAAACTAATGAGTACAAACAAATATCCATCCATTCAGCCAAACTAGGAGAGACACTATCTAATCACAGGGCCAACCTTAAGAATCTATCTTTGCTATATGAGGTTTTATTTTAACTATCAAGTAATTGAAAAATAGCCACACACTATAACAGGTTATAGTTCTCCTTTTGGTAAGGACTCCTTAAAGTTTTGAGGCCCTAATCCAAAGTCTCCTCTGCTGGAAAAGAAAAAAGAAACAGGTTCTGGACTCAACAGGACTGAGCTACTGCTTAACTGAAGAGGCATTCTAAGGGAACCCTGCAACTTATAACATTTAACTATAAATTACAAAGTAGGAAAATTGAGCTCAGTGTTTTTTAGGGGGGGGGAAATAAAACATACTAATTAAGACACAAAACCCAATTACATTCAGATGCTTGATGTAGTAATCACACTTCAGGGGATATATTTTTTTTTTTAAAAAAAAATTCCAACAGAGTGAAGTTGAGAACAGAAAGAGATTGGAAAATGGAAAAACAACTTCACAAGTTTGATGCTTTCAACTTGTACTGAATTCAGTTTTGAAAAAAAAAAAAGATGGATGATATTTCATTACATAAGCCCCTAAATAACAGCAATGTTGATCCCTAACTGCATGATGTAAAGGTCCAAAGGAAACGGTGAGTTGTAAATTCCATTCTGGCTCATGTAGTTCTTGCACTCTGACTGCAGGTGAGAACAGGCATCATGCTCTGGGTCAGCACAAGTCCCTGTGTGCAATGCAGAACTGCTGTCAGGCAAACATAGCAACCTAAACTGCACAAAACTCATGACCTCTAAGCCAGCTCCCCACTGTGCTGACATTACCATCTTTCCAAAACTCCATCTGGTTTGTGGCAGACTTGAAGATGACCCAAAGAAGAGAACTAACATTCCTGAAAGGAAAAAAGGGCCACAAAGAAATATGAGAAACAAATGAAAGGAAAGCAAAGAATTCTGTAGATGGAGCTGCTTTCTTTGATTTTTC
>PVKC010041899.1:0-12075 GCA_004027635.1 Crocidura indochinensis
CAATTTTCTTTCTTTTTCTTTTCTTTTTTATTTTTTCAGAATATGTCTGGTTTTGGTATCAGAGTGATGTTAGCTCCATACAAACTATTTAGAAGTGTTTTTGTTTCCTCAAGTTCTTGTAAAAGCCTGAAATTCATTGGTAGTAGTTCCTCTGGAAAGTTATGAAATATTTGTTAGTGAATTCATATGGGCCAGGACTTTTGGTTTTGTGAAGAATTTTGATTAATATTTTAATTTCATCAATAGAGATGGGTCAGTTTAGATATGCTAGATTAACCTGGTTTAACAGTGAAGATCATAGGAGCACAAGAATTTATCCATTTCTTCCTGGAACTCATATTTTGTGGAATAGAGTTTCTCAAAGTAGTCCCTAATTACCCTTTGAATCGATTTAGTATATGTAGTATTTCCCCTTTTCGTTTCTAATGCAGTTTATTAAGTTTCTCTCTGTTTCTATGTGAGCTTTGCTAGTGGTTTATCAATATTCTTTTTCAAAGAACAAACTTTTGCTTTTGTTAATCTTTTGGACTATTTTTTCAATTTCCACTTCGTTGATTTCTGCTCTACTTTCATTATTTCCTTCTGCCTACTTATTTTGATTCCTTTTGCTGAACATTTTTTAATTTTATAAGTTGTTTCATTAAGGTATTGATGTATGATCCTTCTTCCTTCCTGTTTTGTGATTGGAAATCTATAAATTTTCTTCTTAGTGCCTCTTTGTTGTATCCTACAAATTCTGATAATTTGTGTTTTTATTTGCATTTGTTTCCAGGAATCTTTTGATTTCTTCTTTGATTTCATTGCTGACTCACTTGTTCAGAATGAGATTTTCAATTTCCAGGTGTTAAAGTTTTTCTCTTCTGTGTCTCTTTGTAGTTGACTTCTAATTTCAGTGTCTTCTGATCTGAACAAGTAATCTGTATAATTTCTATCCTCTTTATTTTATAAAGGTATGTTTTATGGTCCAGCATGTGGTCTATCCTGGAGAATGATCTATGTGCATTGGAGAGTAATGTTTATCCAGTTTTATAGGAATGGAATGGCCACTTACTTTCATTTCTCCTTTCAAAGCTTGTATATTCTTGTTGGGTTTCAGCCTGGTTGAACTATCAAGGGATGACAGGGTGGGGTTGAGGTCTTCCACTATTATTGTGTTGATATTGATGTCTTCTTTTTAGATTTGCCAACAATTGTATTAAACATTTTGCAGTTCCTCATTGAAGGCAAATATGTTTAGGAGTGAGATTTCTTCCTGTTGTACATATTCTTGATTATTAGGAAATATCCATCTTTGTCCCTTATAACTTTTCTAAGTGTAAAGTTTGTGTCTTATGATATTAATATGGCCACTCCAGCTTTTTTATTGGAGTTGTTTGCTTGAATGATTGTCCTCCAACCTTTGATTCTGAGTCCATGTTTTTTTTTCTGACTATTCATATGTTTTTTGTAGGAAGTGGAATGTCAGATTCAGCTTTTTGATCCATTTTACCCCCCTGTGTCTCTTACCTGGTGCAATTAGTCCATTCACTTTGAAAGAGATAACTGTCATATGATTTAATATCACCTTTATGTAGAACTTTTTTGTGTGTCTTGTTCTGCCTTGTCTTAAAGTGGACATTTTAGGTTTTCTTTTAAGGCTGGTTTTGATTCTGTAAAATTTTTGAGCTGCTGTTTATCAATGAAACTATGTATACTTTATTCAAACCTGAACGTAAGTCTGGCTGGGTACAGTATTCTAGGTGAAACATTCATTTTATTGAGTTTTGTCACTATATCCTTCCACTGCCTTCTGGCCTTGAGGATTTCTTGTGACATGTCTGCTCTAAGTCTTAAGGATGCTTCTTTGCATGTAATTATAATTTTTTTGACCTTACTGCTTTCAATAATATATCCCTATCTGTGGTATTCGTCATTGTGACTAGAATGTGTTTGGGGGTGTTTTTATTTGGGTTTCTTTTAGTTGGTACTCTTCAAGTATGCAGGATTTGGTTGCATACACTCTTTAACTCTTGCATACACTCTTTAGTCATTTCTCTGCAATGTTGTCTTGACTGTTGATTCTTCCTGGGCATTTTCTTCTGGGATTCCAATGATTCTTACATTGTTTCTGTTGAGTTTATTAAAGGCTTTTATTTTTGAGAATTTCTTTCCATTGTCTCATTATTTGCTTTAAGGCTCTTTTCCAATGTCTTCTGTTGTTTGGAGTCATTATGCCTCTAGACTTCCAGCTCACTGATTCTGTCCTAAGCTGCTGTTACTTTGTTGGAGAGACTTTCCATTGAGGTTTTCATTTTGTCTACCAAGTTTTTTAGTACTATTATTTTAGCTCAGAGTTTTCTGATTTCTATATTTATATACAGTTGATTCTTATTTGTGTACTGTTCAGCTCGATCTGTGCTTTCTTTGAGTACTATGAACATCCTTTATATTTCTTCTCTAAACTCCTTATCTGAGAATTTAATGAATTTTCCATTCATCAGAACTGCCATCTTCATTCTCTATGCATGGTATTGACCTGCGTTGCTTCTTCATTGTAATGCTTATGGTGGGGTGTTTTCTACATATTGTGCTGGGGTTCATTAGCTAGAAGTTGTGCCCTCAGAGAACAATCTTTGAAGAAGTGCCCTCATGGAACAGTATCTAAAGAAGTGCCCTTGGGGAATGAACTGGGTAGGGTTCAAGGTCAGGACTCCACAGAGAAGAGGTAGCTTACAATGTCTGCCATGTGCCAAACCGTGCATGAACACACACATATATTAACATATACATGTTAAATAATTCTTGAATCCCTGAATGACACTTATTTAATCATGATATTTATGATATGCTGTTGAATTTGACTTATACTATTTTCTTGGTAATTTTTGTGACAACTTTCTTTAGGGAAATTGATTTGAAATAATATTTGTTGTTGTTGTTGTTTTGAGGGGATTACACTTGGAAATACTCAGGTTACTCCTAACTCTGTACTCATGAAACATTCCTGGTTGTGTTCAGGAAACTACTTGAAGTTCAGAGATTGAAACCAGATTAGCCATTGGCAAGACAGGAGCTCTATACACTGCACTATCTCTCTGGCCTCTGAAAGTTTCATTTGTATAATATCTCTAAAACTAAATTATAGGTGCTTGGCCTGTTTAGTTTCTTTCTGCTACATTCAGTTTTGGGAGATTATATGATTCTAGAAGTCTATTTATATTAATGTCTTTATTTTTTAATAACAAAGTTGTGCATATTTATTTTGAAATTCTATGGAATATGTTATAATTTCTCCTCTTTCTATATATTATCTTTTATTTATTTCCACCACTAGACTATACCCCCCTGAATCCAGGTTAATTTTCATCACCCATTTCTATTGATTTACTCTAGAAGGAAAGGTAATGGAAAAGAAACAGGTACCAAGAAGGGAAGGAAGTATTATTGAACTTCTGTTCTATTGAACATTTGATTAAAATACATCATATTTTCAAAATATCTACAAGAGGCAAAACTGTCCAAATGGCAGTAGAGTTAGTTTTGCAGAATCTCAGAACACAGTTCTTAATGGAATTCTTGTGAGCTTTTTCTATGGAACATCTAGAAACATGTTGTCCTGAGTCTAAGAGAATGAGGGTTAGGGACATTTGCTCCTTGTCCATCTAAATCTGAAAGATGGCCCAGAGAAAGGTGTCTGATTGGAGATGGCTAAATTCATCAGTAAAACAAGTTCTTCAGCCTGCTTGGAAACCTGCCCAGGATCTACCTTAAACATCTCCTTTAAGAAGCCACATTTAGTTCTAATTGTCTCTTAGAATTTTATGTTGTTAGCACTTTTTTTCCTTCAGTAGAAATAAACTGAGTTCCTGATAAGAGTGGAATAGAGAATTGAGAAATGTTAACTACTTTAAAACGTTCTATTTATTGTGCCACAAATTGTATTTTGTTACTGAGATTCTTCTGCCATTATGTGATTTTAAAGAGGATTGGGTTATTTTTTACATGTGTTCCCAGCCCCCATTCTCCAGGGAACTTGTAGTACTTAAAATTGTGCCATATAATAGATAGTATAATCACCATAAATTAAGTGTGCTTCTGCTAAATTGCGTCTTATGTTAATTCCATTGTGTTGTGGCAGCTTCTTGCAAAGGAATTTATAGATTGTCAGGGGACAAGGATTTCCATCCAGTTCAGTCAAATGCCCACAGCATAGGTTCTTTGAACAAATGACACATTGATCTAGCAGGGAGCTAGTGCTTCATAAAGGGTGCAGAAAATATCTGTTTCAGGATAATAACCAAATAAAAACCTTTTCCAGGAACTATCCTAAAATAGGGTCAGGAAAGGCTATTTATCTAGGGTATTTAGATCATGTTTCTATAACAAAGTGATTTATCTAGCAGTGGGCACTGTTATTATAGCTTCCAACCAACCTAGAGGAATCAAAATCAAAATCCTCAAAATTAAAAGGGACCGATGGAATGATAAAGTGTCTCTAAGGCCACGAGCTGAGTAGATTTATGGGAGTCAAGGGTCTATGATTTGCACCAGGACAACACAGTAACACCCCACTCCTATCCTTTATCCCATCTTCCTATTCTCATCCAGCATTGGATATATTTCAAGGAGTCCCTAAGTATCTCTAGAAGTGACCTTGTTGGTCCTTGGTACTGTAGGACTCACACAGTACTGCATTATGCACCAATATTAAACTGTCTGATCATGTTGACAAAATATAACTTTAAGAAACCTCCAGGTTCTCTGAACATACTTAGAATCCCTGACTCCAAATATTATATATAATATAGTGATGCATTTACATATACACACATATATATGTATATATACATCTATATATACATATATATTCCAAAGGCCAAAGTCTCACTGTCATTATCAGAAGTAGTAAATCCTGGAGGCACTCCTGACTCTTCCAAGTAACAGTGCTAACAGATTACATGTAGGGCAAGCAGGAGTACTGCTATACCAGCCTGAAGGATTGCCAGTCAGGAAATAAGGGACTCTAGCTGACAGGAGTCTAAGGACATTAAGACACTAGTACATACAGCAAACAGTGGAGATTTGATTGGAGCATTTCCTCTTTATCATCCATGTTTTTTAAGTCCATTGGTTCTTAGGGTCCTCACCCTATTCATATGCTATCAAAACTGATCCCTAAATATATTAATATTGCAAGATCAGGACAATTAATTAGTGTTCACACAAAACTCAGTAAAATTCATTGGACTCCAGTGGATTGTCAAGTTCAGTGGTGGGAAGTTGAAAGAACATCATTAACTGAAGCGATAAGTAGAAAGGTAATCAAGACAAGGACAATGAAACAAGAAGTGTTAAGAAGCAAACTGCTATGTGTTAGAGAGGTATTTGTCCACACCAGAATTTCATGGGGGGAAAGTAACATATTATCTGTTCAGCTCATCTACCTTATCAGTTGCCTCTAGTTTTTGAAGAGCTCAGCCAAATGAAATTTTTTCTTTCAGTTCTAGAGGATGCCAGGGCAGGGGGCAATAAAGGTGCTAGTCTTCTCATTCAGATACCTCTTCCTTGTACATTCTGACAACATATTCTTTTCTTTGTCCTCATTAGTTGGAGAGAATGAGGAAGGAGCATTATATGTACCTTTTAAATTTTTACTTGCTTGTTTTGGAGTCAGAAACAGCAGTGCTCAGGAGGTTACACCTTACTCTGCATTCAAGAATCATTCCTGATGAGCTCAGGGGACCATATGGGTTTCTGAGGATTAAATACACATCACCTCCTATAACGTAAGCCCCATAC
Source organism: Crocidura indochinensis (assembly GCA_004027635.1). Lineage (NCBI taxonomy): Eukaryota > Metazoa > Chordata > Mammalia > Eulipotyphla > Soricidae > Crocidura > Crocidura indochinensis. The sequence continues at coordinate 5,779 of PVKC010041899.1, forward strand.
CTTCTATGCTTTCTCTCTGGCCCTTCTCATGCCTATAAAGACAGTGCTATGTATTCATCACCTCACTCTTCTAAGGCTTAGTGAATATTACTCACTTAACACATAAAACTCCACTTCCAAACACAGTCTCATTTGAGTCAGGGCTTCAGGAAGGAATTGGAGGAGTAGATAGATCCATACAAAATGTTCTGATTTTCTTTTTATTTTTGTTTGCTATTTTTTTGGTAACACCTGGCTCTGTGCTTAGGGATTACGCATGGAAGGTTCAAGGGATCATATGGGCTGTTGCAGATCAAACCCAGATTGGTGGCATGCAAAACAACTACTGTACTACCCTCCAGACAAAAACAATGCTTATTTCATACAGATATCAATTATTTATCAAATACATACTTGTTATATTTGCATATAGGCATGTACATTCTCTGGGAAGAATATACAATAACATAGGCAGTTTTTATCTTCACTGGTTAGGACTATTCAGTGACTGTATATTAGATGTATATCATACAGTGACTATTTATTAGCTGTCTATTAAGGAACAAAGCTGAAACTAATTTGACTCCATTTTCTGAAGGCTCATGTCTGGCAAAGCTGCATGGACACTGACTGCCTTTGGACCAACTGTTCTGCTGTTGGTGGCTTTCATCAGCTCCACTATAAACCAGGGTGAGGGATGGGAGAAAAAGACAATACTACAAATTCTCTAACTCCAAGCACTCCTGCCTATTCCTGTGAGCTGTCTCTAAAGTTGAGGGTCTTCCTATCCTCCTTCCTAGCCTTTACAGACCTGGATGCCACCTTCAGTGCAGGTGCAGTAGCAAATGAATCAGGCCTAATATGGCAACAGGCTGCAGAGAAGAATTGACATGCAAGAAGGAGCATCAGCACTGTTTGTATCTGAGACTCACAAAAGCAATTCTCTGCAGTTGATATAAAAAGGTGTCAGTTCTGGTTTAAGTACTGTATTACCAGCAAAGATTTATCTGCTTCAAAACCGGGCCTCATGACACCAAGGGAATAAACAGCTCTTCTGCTTATCTGTTTCACAGAGCACAATATTTCTCTGGCCGTCTCTGCCTCTGAAAGGACTTTTCCTTTGCCTTCCTCAGTTCATCTCCAGCAATTTGAAAACACAATTGCATGCACCCAATGGTGATCAACAAAACCCTGATCCTCAGGCCTCTCATCTAGTGTTGGAGAGATTTCCAAAACAGAAGTCTTTTAAATTGGAAACAAGAGGGAATAGCAAACCTTGATGTTAAGATACTGAAAGAAACTGAGGACCAAGGACAATCTTTTTGTCCTACAAAGTTAGCAATGAATTGGCTTTTTAAAAAGGGAAATTATTTACTGGGTAAATTCTTTAGGGAATTCACCAAAAACTGAGAAGGCTTACTAATGCAACTAATATTAACCTAGATGTCTGAAGCCCTGATTCACCAACACAGGGAGAGGGTGGCATAGGTAAGCAGGAGCTGGCTAGGGGATGTTAAGTTCAACAGAATTGGCAGAGGGCTTTATTATGAGACTCTGGAAGCATTAACTTTCCAGTTGCTATGGAACTCTTTTCACAGTGAGGTCATACTGGCTCAAATAATCAAATCTATAGATTTTTGCAATGTAATGAAAGAACAAGCCAAGATCTTCACACAAGTAAAATATATGCTTTGGGGATGAACCCAGGATATCATACACTCTATCATTTTGACTTATCTCTTCAGTTCCCCCTTTTGCATATTGAAACTATTGTGAGCTACAGAGCCATTCATGATTGAATTTCAGATATACAATGAGGCAGGTCCATTCCCACCACCAGTGTTGATATTCTTCCGCCAATCATTCCAGAGAGTACATTCTATTGCCCAGGCCTGTCAGTATTACAGGCCCATTTAAGTTTAGATTGTTAAAGTTTTGGTCTTTTGATTCTATTGCTGTTGACTTCAGCTTATGTTTAGTTATGTTCTTATTTTTCCCACCAATGCACTTGAGAATACTTGGTCCCTAGCCCCCAGCCTTTCTTTAGAAAGAAAAATGCAGAAATGGGGCTGGGGAGATAGCATGAAGGTAGGGCGTTTGCCTTGCATGCAGAAGGATGGTGGTTTGAATACTGGCATCCCATGTGTTCCTCCTAGCCTGCCAGGAGCAATTTCTGAGCTTAGAGCCAGGAGTAACCTCTGAGTGCAGCTGGGTATTACCCAAAATCCAAAAAATAAAAAAATAAAGAAAAATGCAGAAATATGTGGTGATCTGTGTTCCCAGATTCTATGATAAAGGCAGGAGCCCTATTTTAAAGATAAAAAATAAGAAAAGAAAAAAATGTGTGTAGCAGGTTCTTTTTTGTTTGTTTGCTTTTTCATTGTATAGGTACATCAAAAGATGGGGAAAATAGAAAGGAAAAACCTTTAGTCTAAAAACAGGAAGACCCTACCCATAAAGCATCCTGCCATAAGACCAACCACAGGAACCAAAGAGATAGCACAGTGGTAGGGCATTTGCCTTGCATGCAGCCGACCTGAGATGGATTGGGTTCGATTGCTGATATCCCGTATAGTTCCCTGAGCCTTCAAGGAACAAATTCTGAGCACATAGCCAGGAGTAACCCCTGAGTGTCACAGGGTGTGCCCTAAAAAATAAAAAACCCAAAAACCAAAAACCAAAACAAAAAATATCCACCATTTACTCTTTACCCCAGTCCTGCCAAGAGTCCCAGCATCCATAGTCAATGTCAAGAAAGCCAATTAACCAAGTTCCGATGACTCTGCTAATAAAAATAGAAAATGATCAACAAAAGAAACCAAAATTAAGGAGACAGAGGAAATACCAAAGCGCAGAGCGAAATCAATGAAGTGGAAACTCAAAAAACAATCTGAAAGATAAATGAAAACAGAAGGTGGTTCTTTGATAAAATAAACAAAAATGATAGACCATTGGAAAAACTCACAAAGAAACAGAAACTTGATAGCCCGTATTAGATATGAAAAAGAGGAGATCACCACCAATATTGAGATTCAATATTCTGCCAATAGAGATTCAAAGGGTAATCAGACACTACTTTAAGAAACTCTATGCCACCAAACATGAGAACCTGGAAGAAATGTAGAAACTCTTGGACTCTTACAACCTTCCATGGTTAAATAAGGAGGATGTAGCATATCTAAACAGCCTCATCTCTATTGAGGAAATTAAAATGGTAATCAACTGTCTACCCAAAAACAAAAGCCAGGCCTAAATTAATTCACTAATGAATTTTTCAAAACTTTCAAGAGGAACTACTGACACAGCCCGCTCAGGAGTGAAAACTCCTGAAAAGAAAATTAGATTTACCAGAAAGGCCTGCTTTGAGTAGTCAAATCAGTTGACCTCTTTGTGAGAATTGTCTGGTCTTATTTTCACGAGGTTGTGACAATTTCACTCTTTCCCTTTAAGAAAAATCAGGCCTCAGTAAAATCTTTCTCCTTCAGACAAAGGAAAACAGTATACCAGGCTATCACCAAAAGCACCCCTCACTGCTCAGTTTCTCTGACCAACAACATCAAGTAGGTTTCATCCCAGAAATACAAGGGTGGTTTAGCATCCATAAATCTATCAACATAATACACAACCTCAACCACAACAACAAAAAATCACATGATCATATGAGTAGATGCAGAGAAATCATTTGATAAGTCCAACACTCATTCTTGATAAAAAAATTATCAGCAAGATGGGAATGAAAGGAACTTTTCTCAATATAGTTAAAGCCATCTACCACAAGTCAATGCCAAATATTATACTCAATGGAGAAAAACTTAATATCTATTATCTAAATTCTGGTACAAGACAAGGCTCTCTCACCATTCCTATTCAACATAGTACAGGAAGTACTTGCTATAGTGATTAGGCAAGAAAAAAATATCAAGGGAATCCAGGTAGGAAAGGAAAAAGTCAAGCTTTCATTGTTTGCAGATGACATGATAGTATTCTTAGAAAACCCTAAAGACTCTACCAAAAAAGCTTCTAGAAACAATAAATTCATGTAGCAAAGTGGCAGGCTACAAAATGAACACACCAAAATACACCAATAATAATAGGGAAGAAATGGACATTAAGAAAACAACCCCATTCATATTAATGCCACACAAACTCAACTATCTTGGAGTCAACTTGACTAAAGACATATACAAAGTAAAATATAAAATCCTGCTCAGAAATAAGAGAGGACAAGAGGAAATGAAAAAACATACTCTGCTCATGGATTGGAAGGACTAGCATCGTTAAAATGGCAATACTCCCCAAAGCATTGTACAGATTTAATGCAATCCCTTCTAAAGATACTCTGACATTCTTCAAAGAAGTGAATCAAACAATTCTGAAATAAACACCCTCGAGTCTGTAAAGCAATCCTTGGGAAAAGGAATATGAGAGGCATTACTTTCCCCAACTTTAAACTGTATTACAAAGCAATAGTTATCAAAACAGCATGGTATTGGAACAAAGACAGACCCTCAAATCAGTGGAATAGGTTTGAGGACTCAGAGAATATTCCCCAGACAATCACCTAGTTTTTAATAAAGAGCAATAAATCCTAGCTGGAGCAACGAAAGCCTCTTCAACAAGTGGTGTTGGCACAATGGGTTAGCCACTTACAAAAAAGTGAACTCAGATCCCCAGCTAACACTATGTACGAAGGTCAAATCCAAATGGATTAAAGACCTTGATATCAGACCTGAAATCATAAGGTATATAGAACAACATATTGGTAAAACATCCCATGACAATGAGACTAAAGGCATCTTTAAGGAGGAAACAGCACTCTCCAAATAAGTAGAAGCAAGATAAACAAATGGAAATGTAATAAGCTGAGAAGCTTCTGCCCCTCAAAGGAAATAGTGCCAAGGATACAAGAGCCACCAACTGAGTGGGAGAAACTATTAACCCAATACCCATCAGATAAAGGGTTTTTATCCAAAATATACAAGTTACTAACAGAACTTTACAAGAAAAAACATCTAATCCCATCAAAAAATGGGGAAAAGAAATTAGCAGACATTTTGTCAAAGAAGAAATACAAATGACCAAAAGGCCCATGAAAAGTGCTCCACATCACTAATCATCAGGGAGATGCAAATTATAACAGTTATCAGGTACCATCTCATACCACAGAGATTGGCGCATATCTCAAAGAATGAGAACAAACAGTGCTGGCTTGTTGTGAATAAGAGTGAGGAACTCTTATTCACTGCTGGAGGGAATGCCTTCTAGTTCAACCTTTATGAAAAGCTATATGGAGATTCCCCTGAAAACTGGAAATTGAGCTTCCATACGATTCAGCTATACCACTCCTAGGGATATACCCTAGGAACACAAAAATACAATATAAGAATCCCTTCCTCACACCAATTCATTGCAGTGCTATTTACGATAGCCAGACTCTGGAAACAACCAAAACTCTCTTCATCAGATGAATGGCTAAAGAAACCGTGGTACATATACACAATGGAATATTATGCAACTGTCAGGAGAGATGAAGTCACGAAATTTTCCTATACATGGATGTACATGGAATCTATTATGCATAGTGAAATAAGTCAGAGGGAGAGATATAAACACAGAATAGCTTCACTCATCTATGGGTTTTAAGAAAAATAAAATACGGGGCCCGGGAGATAGCATGGAGGTAAGGCGTTTGCCTTTCATGCAAAAGGTCATTGATTCGAATCCCGGTGCCCCATATGATATGGTCCCCTGTGCCTACCAGGAGCAATTTCTGAGCATGGAGCCAGGAGTAACCCCTGAGCACTGCCGGGTTTGACCCAAAAACCAAAAAAAAAAGAAAAAAGAAAAAGAAAATACATTATTTTTATAATGCCCAGAGATGAGGGTCGGAAGAACCAGCTCACAATATGAAGCTCACCACAAATAGTGCTTAGTGTAGTGAGAAAATAACTACATTGAGAATTATTGTAACAATATGAATGAAAGTGGCAAGTAGAAAGCCTGTGTAGAATTTAGGCAACGGTGGGTGAGTAGGAAGGACATTTAGTACATTGGTTATGGGAATGTTGCACTGGTGAAAGGGGGGGTGTGTGTTCTTTACTTGACTTAAATCCAACTACAATCGTATTTGTAGTCAAGGTGTTTAAATAAAGTTATTAAAAAAGAAAGAATGAAAGAAGAAAATATGAAAGAAAAAGAAAAAGAAGAAAAAGAAATAAAACAGAAAGAATGAAAGAAAAAGAAGAAAGAAAGAAGAAAGAATAAAAGAAAGGAAAGAAAGATAAGAAAGAAAGGAGAAAGAATAAAAGAAAGGAAAGA
>PVKC010041900.1:0-12064 GCA_004027635.1 Crocidura indochinensis
TTCTTTCTTTCTCTTTCTTTTTTCTTTTCCTTTTCTTTCTTTTCTTTCATAGGCACAGCAAAAGATCAGAAAAATAGAAAGGAGCACCTTTGGCCTAAAAACAGAATCCCCTACTCTTGAAGGAAGCATCCTGGCATAAGACCAACTACAAGCTCTGGGCACACTAAGTTGTTTAACCCAAAGTCTTTCTTTGTGGTCGTAATAAAAGTTCTTCACAACCATGGTTGTCACAGTCAGGTTTCTGTAGTTAGAGATCTATTCTTTTTTTTTCCTTTTTTTCTTTTTTTGATGTTTTGGGCCACACTCATTTGATGCGCTCAGAAATTGCCCCTGGCTTGGGGGGACCATATGGGATGCTGGGGGAATCGAGCCACGGTCCTTCCTTGGCTAGCGCTCGCAGGGCAGACACCTTGCCTCAAGCGCCACCTTGCCGGCCCCTAGAGATTGATTCTTAATTCCTTATTTTTTACTGCTCTTTCAGTCATTTTATTTTATTTTTTAAAAGACATGTTTGTTCCAATAGCCTCTTGGTGAATGCGTTTCTATTTAATAATAATCAGGGAAAGAAAATGGCTCTAACACTAATGTCATCACTATTTTTTCCCCTGATCATTTTTTTGGTGGGGGCACACCCGGTGATGCTCAGAGGTTACTCCTGGCTATGCGCTCAGAAGTCGCTCCTGGCTTAGGGGACCATATGGGAAACCGGGGGATCGAACCGCGGTCCGTCCTAGGCTAGCACAGGCAAGGCAGGCACCTTACCTTTAGTGCCACCACCCAGCCCCCTCATCTGATCATTTTTAATATGGACAGTCCAGACATAATTTATTTGAATGACACTATAAACAACCACATCACTTCTGTTCCTGGGGTTCCCCTTCCTTGTATAAATTTCCATTTTTATAAATATTGTTTAGTGGCTGTAGGATGAAATATTTCCTCTACAGCACCAGATTTGCAACTTAGTAAAACAAAGAAAGTAGTGATGCCAAAAAAATACATTTTAGCAGAGTGAATCTTCTTTGTTTTCTTGGAAATCCTCCCAAGCAGTGCTCAGAAAGGCTGTAGAGATCATTCTTGATAACAGTCATTTGACCAAACAACACACTTTAGTGCTCAGATCCAATTTTGTGAAACTTCTCAGGCCCAGCAGTGCTGGCAGACATTAGAATCACTCTGGAAATACTCAGGGACCTACAAGGCTATATGTGGTGGTGTTTTGGGAGATCATGCAGTAGTGGGAACCAAAAGTGGAACTTCCAGCATGCAAGGTGTGCACTCCAGCCCTTTGAGTTATCTTTTTGGCCTCTGAGTGCAAGTCTTTTTTAAGGAGATTTTCCAGAATTCCTTTTAAGTACTTTCAATGAAATCTCTTAGTTGCAACTGCATGACAGCTGCAGGGAAGATGAAAAATTCCAGCTACCCTAAATCAAATCATGCCCCCTTTCCAAGGGAGGAGATACTAAATATAAGCTAGGTATCTAGTGCTATCTGCCATAACTGTCATTATGTTCTATTTTAGTGTATTTTATTTTGGTCCTTCATCTGTGATAACTCTCAAAATTCACAATTATTTGACAAAAATATAGATCTTTCTATGCCATTGTTTTAAGCTTAATGACTCTAAATGGTTTGAGAAAATAAATTGAGACATTGAAAAATATCATAATGATCAGATATTTTCAAAAATTGCAGTTGAATCTCAATTACATAATTTATTGTTTATGTAACCTTGGACAATTAGTGTCTCCTTTATCTCAATCTCAAAAATGAAAATAACAGAATAGCTTTCACTAAGCATGAGCCTCTTATAATAAACAGTCTGGGGGCCAAAGTCATAGCACTGGGGTAGGGTGTTTGCCTTGCACTCAGCTGACCCAGGTTTGACTCCCGGCATCCTATATTATCCCCCAAACCAGGGTTGATTTCTGAGGGCAGAGCAAGCTCTAGTGGGTGTGGCTCAAAAAATAAATAAAAAAAATAGCCTGTAAAAAGTTCACATATTCAGGATACAATGGAGTGTCTAGTGTTAAGACTAGAGAGTAATTAGAGAGTAATAATATAAGAAAAATACTTAATAACTTTCATATTTTTCAGTTTATAAGAAACTTAGAATTTTGAGATGATTTTATTCCTGCTGTGATTACAATGTTCTTTACATTATAAAATTATAGTAATAGCAGTTTGAGCCTACATTTGAATGTTCTCATTGGGAACAAAATATTTGAAATTTGGCATTTCTGTTTTGGTTCATGGTTTTTAGAAATATTCTTGGCTTTTCTAATTTACTTTACTCTTAAATTTTTTCTTTATCTGATATTATATTATAGGAAGATGTGATCTTATTTACTTTTTGAGGTTTTTTTTCCTCAATTTTCAAGACTACATTAAGAGAAATGGTTGTGAAGGATACTGTGCATTTAAATCCTTTTCTGTTATTCCTGTTAGCTCCAGTTTTTAGAGGGGATTTCCCAAGCAGTGCTCAGGGAGTACTGGAAGCTAATCAGGTAGGTGATCTGGACTTGATGGGCCAATGTTCTAATCTAGTAGTGTTAAGAGCTATCAGGCTGCCATGAGAGAACTCAGGGGCCATTCTAGGGGCTTTGTGTATATGAGGCATGTATGCCCTCCAAAATTTCATGATATCTCTCTGAGCCAGAATTCCAGTTATTAAGTGGCTTCAGAATAAAGGAAAAATAAATGTCATTTTATTGTAAAGAAGATCTTTGTAAGAGCAATATAATATGAAGAAAGTATATTGGCTCATTAAATGTGGAATAAATTTAGGCAAAGTCTCTTATTGACTCTTGTCAATTTTCCCAATATAATTCTCAAAGTATTCTCCAGTGTTTCACAAGTTTCATAAATGAGTAAAAATCTTACGACTGGTTTTTTCCACTTAGAGGAAGTCTAAGAATCTTTTTATATCATTGTCATTACTAAGAAGTGATAGAAATAGACTGTAGCAATAACAAATAAAACTAAATTCTAAAAGAGAAGTCAAACATACTTCACATTCTTTTAAGAGACTGAATCTAAGATAAAAGTATCAACAGAATTAGACTTAATTCTCTTTACCACCACAGATGACAGTGCTTTGTTCAAAAACAGTTGTTGAAAAAAATGCTTGATCAGGAAAAGCACAACAAAGTTAGACAAAGTAAAGAAATCTGTTGCCAGGCAGCAAAAATGGAAGCTGAGTTTTAGAGGACATGGTGAATTGGCATTGAATTTCCATTTAGAAGAGAAATTGTCTACAAATATGGTGACATCTCCAAATTATGTTCTCATGTGGTTACCAATTTTTTATATTTCTTTTATAAAGATGCTGAAACACTCTGTATAGTTGGTAAGTAAGTTAAATAAAAATTATTCTGTCTTTTATCTGAAAAACATGATTTAAGATGGAGATAGCTGCTGAAGAACTATTTACAGTGGATGACATTTTCAGTAATTAGATAAAGAAATTCAGCTAGCCTTGGGCAAGACTGAACACCAACTCTTACAATAGTTGTATGAATATTCAAATGTATATGTATTTGTGAGGTGCACTTTGAGTTGGGTTCATTTAATTTAAAATGTGAATAATTGGGTGTTCTTACATGACCGAAACCTAATCACAATCATATATGTAATCAAGATGTTTAAATAAAGAAAAAAAATGAAAAAAATGTGAATAGTTTTCTCTATTCTAAGAAAATATGTTTAAATGCAAAGCACTTCCAACCTAATATAGGCCAGATCAATTGCAGCAAAAAATACACAGAGCATGAACCCTGCATTCTCCCAATGCCCTAAACACACAGAGCTTACACACTACTTTCCCCTTAACACACAGAGCTCACATCCTACTTTCCCCTAACCTGAGGCACTTATAAGTATCCTATCCTCACCCAAAATAATTGAGTTATTTCCCCAAACTTACTCATGGAGTCCCAGAGACCCAGGAAGAAAATTTGCAGGAAGAATCAATGGTCAAGAATGTCATTAAAGAGAAACTTCCAGAGCTGAGGAATGTATGTGATCAAATCCTGCATTCCCAAAGAGTACCAACCAAAAGAAACCCCAGAAAAAATACCCCAAGACACATCCTAGTCACAATGTCGAATCCCACAGATAGAGACATAATTCTGCAAACAACAAGATCAAAAAAGGAAATTACATTCAAGGGAGCATCCTTGAGATTTACAGCAGACCTGTCACCAGAAACACTCAAGGCCAGAAAGCAGTGGTGGGATATTGTGACAAGACGAATGAAATGAATGCTTCACCTAGTATTCTGTACCCAGCAAAACTCACTTTCCAATTTGATGGAAAAATACATGGTTTCACAGACAAAAAACAGCTCAGAAACTTTATAGACTCAAAACCACACTTAAGAGAAAAACTGAAAGACCTAATTTAAGACAAGAGTAACCAAATGACACACCAAACTTCGATATAAAGATGTAAGCAAATCCCAGGACAATTCTCTCTCAATGTCAATGGACTAAATGCACCAGTTAAGAGACACAGAGTAGCTAAATGGATCAAAAAATTCAATCCAACTTTCTGCTGTCTACAAGAAACACACCTGAATAGTCAGAACAAACATAGACTCAAAATAAAAGGCTGGAGGAAAATTATCCAAGCAAACAACACCCATAAAAAAGCTGGAGTGGCCATACTAATATCAGATAATGCTAACTTTATACTCAGGAAGGTTGTAAGGGACAAAGATGGACATTATATATTAATCAAGGGGTATGTAGAGCAAGAAGAAATCACTCTTCTAAACATAGATGCATCGAATGAGGGTCTAGCAAAATATTTAATACAATTGTTGGCAAAGCTAAAAAATAACATTAATAGTAACACAATAATTGTGGAAGACCTCAACACAGCTTTGTCAACACTGGATAGGTCAACCAGACTGAAACCCAACAAGAATATACTGAACCTGAAGAGAGAAATGGAAGAAAGAGGCCTAGTGGATATATATAGGACACTTTATCCCCAGAAACTTGGATACACATTCTTCTCCAATGTACATGGGACATTCTCTAGGATAGACTACATGCTGGCACATAAAACATATCTGCATAATATCAAGAGGATAGAAATCTTGCAGGCTACCTTTAAGGACCACAAGGCTCTGAAATTATTTGTAAATTCCAATGGAACACAGAAGAAAAATGTTAACACCTGGAAGTTAAACAGTCTCATACTGAATAACCAGTGGGTCCGGGATGAAATCAAAGAGGAAATCAAAAGATTCCTGGAAACAAACGATAATGAAGACACAAACTATCAGAACTTATGGGACACAGCAAAAGCAGTACTGAGAGGAAAATTTATAGCTTTGCAAGCACACATCAGCAAGGAAGAAGGGACTTACCTGAGTAGCTTAATGATGCAGCTCATAGAACTAGAAAGTGCTCAACAAAAGGACCCAAAAATAGGGAGGCAGAAGGAAATAACAAAGCTGAGAGCAGAAATCAATGAAGTGGAAACCCAAAAAACAATCCAAAAGATCAACAAAAGCAGAAGTTGGTTCTTTGAAAAAATAAACAAGAATGATAGACCACTGGCAAAACTAACAAAGAAAGAGAGAGAGGGAAACTTGATAACTCGTATCAGGAATGAAAAAGGAGAGATCACTACTGATATGGCAGAGATTCAAAGGGTAATCAGAAACTACTTTGAGAAGCTCTACGCCACTAAAAATGAGAACCTGGAAGAAATGGATAAATTCTTGGACTCTTATAATCTTCCACAGTTGAAGGAAGAGGATGTAGCATATCTAAAGATCCCCATCACTATTGTTAAAATTAAAATGGTAATCAAAAGTCTGCCCAAAAGCAAAACTCGAGGCCCAGATGGATTCACTAATGAATTCATTCAAACTTTCCAAGAGGAACTACTATCAATCTAGCAAGACTTTCTCATGAAATTGAAAACATGGAAACGCTTCCAAATACCTTTTATGAAGCCAACATCACCTTGATACCTAAACCAGACAGAGATGCAACAAAAAAAGAAAATTACAGACCAATATCGCTGATGAATGCAGATGCAAAGATCCTCAACAAAATCCTGGCAAATAGGATTCAATGCCTCATTAGGAAGATCATCCACTATGATCAGGTAGGTTTCATCCCAGGAATGCAAGACTGGTTTAACATCCGTAAATCTATCACCATAATACACAACATCAAAAACAAGAAAAATAAAAACCACATTATCATAACAATAGATGCAGAGAAAGCATTTGATAAGGTTCAACACCCATTCTTGATCAAAACTCTCAGCAATATAGTTAAGGCCATCTACCACAAGTCAGTGGCAAATATTATCCTCAATGGAGAAAAACTAAATGCCTTCCCGCTTAATTCTGGTACAAGACAAGGCTGTCCTCTCTCACCACTCCTATTCAACATAGCACTGGAAGTACTTGCTATAGCGATTAGGCAAGAAAAAGATATCAAGGGAATCCAGATAGGAAAGGAAGAAGTCAAGCTCTCACTTTTTGCAGATGACATGACACTCTACTTAGAAAACCCTAAAGACTCTACCAAAAAGCTTCTAGAAGTAATAGACTCATATAGCAAGGTGGCAGACTACAAAATTAACACACAAAAATCAATGGCATTTTTATACACCAACAGTAATAAGGAAGAAATGGACATTAAGAAAACAACCCCATTCACAATAGTGCCACACAAACTCAAATATCTTGGAATCAACTTGACTAAAAATGTAAAGGGCCTATACAAAGAAAACTATAAAACTCTGCTCCAGGAAATAAGAGAGGATACGCGGAAATGGAAACACATACCCTGCTCATGGATGGGCAGGATTAACATAATCAAAATGGCAATACTACCCAAGGCATTATACATATTTAATGCGATCCCTCTAAAGATCCCCACGACATTCTTCAAAGAAGTGGATCAGGCACTTTTGAAATTCAATTGGAACAATAAACACCCTAGAATAGCTAAAGCAATCATTGGGAAAAAGAACATGGGAGGAATACCTTTCCCAACCTTAAACTTTACTACAAAGCAGTAGTTATCAAAACAGCATGGTATTGGAATAGGGACAGGCCCTCAGATCAGTGGAATAGGCTTGAATACTCAGAAAGTGTTCTCCAGACATACAGCCACCTAATTTTTGATAAAGAGCAAGAAATCCTAAATGGAGCAAAGAAAGCCTCTTCAACAAGTGGTGTTGGCACAACTGGCTGGCCACTTGCAAAAAATTGAACTTAGACCCCCCAGCTAACATCATGTACAAACATAAAATCCAAATGGATGAAAGACCTTGATATCAGACCTGAAACCATAAGATATATAGAACAACACGTAGGCAAAACACTTCAGGACATTGAGACTAAAGGCATATTCAAGGAGGAAAATGCACTCTCCAAGCAGTTGAAAGCAGAGATTAACAGATGGAAATATATTAAGCTGAGAAGCTTCTGTAACTCAAAGGAAATAGCACCCAGGATGCAAGAACCACCCACGGAGTGGGAGAAACTATTCAACCAATACCCATCAGATAAGGGGCTAATCTCCAAAATATACAAGGCACTGACAGAACTTTACAAGAAAGAAACATCTAATCCCATCAAAAAGTGGGGAGAGGAAATGGACAGAAACTTTGACAAAGAAGAAATAGGAATGGCAAAAAGACACATGAAAAAATGCTCCACATCACTAATCATCAGGGAGATGCAAATCAAAACAACTATGAGGTATCACCTCACACTACAGAGAATGGCACACATCACAAAGAACGAGAACAAACAGTGTTGGCGGGGATGTGGAGAGAAAGGAACTCTTATCCACTGCTGGTGGGAATGTCGTGAAGTTCATCCTTTATGGAAAGCGATATGGAGATTCCTCCAGAAACTGGAAATCGAGCTCCCACATGATCCAGCTATACCACTCCTAGGAATATACCCTAGGAACACAAAAATACAATACAATAATCCCTTCCTTACACCCATATTCATCGCAGCACTATTTACCATAGCAAGACTCTGGAAACAACCAAGATGCCCTTCAACAGACGAATGGCTAAAGAAACTGTGGTACATATACACAATGGAATACTATGCAGCTGTCAGAAGAGATGAAGTCATGAAATTTTCCTACACCTGGATGTACATGGAATCTATCATGCTGAGTGAAATAAGTCAGAGAGAGAGAAAAACGCAGAATGGTATCACTCATATATGGGTTTAAGAAAAATGAAAAACATTCTTGCAATAATAATAACTTTCAGACACAAAAGAGAAAAGAGCTGGAAGTTCCAGATCGCCTCATGAAGCTCACCACAAAGATTGATGAGTTTAGTTAGAGAAATAACTACATTTTAAACTGTCCCAATAATGAGAATATATGAGGGAAATGGAGAGCCTGTCTAGAGTACAGGCAGGGGGTGGGTGGGGAGTAGGGAGATTTGGGACAATGGTGATGGGAACGTTGCACTGGTGATGGGTGGTGTTCTTTACATGACTGAAACCCAAATACAATCATGTATGTAATAATCAAGGTGTTTAAATAAAATGTTAAAATATAAATCACACACTTGGAAAGTTTTTAAAAATTATAATAGTGTCAGGACTAAAAAAAAGAAAAAAGAGACAAAATATTGGAAGAAAATGTAAGGTACTTAATGAACAAAGACAAAAGAAAAGAAATCTATGATTTATAAGAATAGTAGAAGGGGAGAATAAAGGGAAAGGGGAAAATAAATAGTGAGGGAGATAATAGTAGTTAACTTCCCCACTCTCTGGAAACAAGCTGCTGTGCAATCCAAGAGGCAAAAAGAGAGCCAAACAAAATCGATCCCAACAGTACAACACCAAGACAGAAAACAAAGAGAGAGATGAACTCCTTAAAGTAGTATGTGGGAAGAAAAACCTCAAGTGCAAAGCAGAGGACATAATCAAACCAGTTGTTCTATTTGAAACAATTCAGGCAAGAGAAGAGTGGGATGACATACTTAAAGTACTGAATAAAAGAAATTAGAGTCCACTACCCAGCAAAACTATTATTTACATGGAAGAGAGGGTTAAAAACATTCTCGGACAAAAAAGAACTTGCAATATTTACACTAACCAAATCAACTCTAAATGAACTACCCAGAGATCAATTATACTAACCAAACACTTAATTTTAACAATAACCTTACACAATATATCAACACAATAGCCCTCTCTGCCAATAATTTTCTTAAATGTCAATGGACTAAACTCTCTGATTAAATGATGCAATGCTCTATTATATAAGACTCCAAATAAAGTGCTCAATATGACAATGTCTTATCAAAGTCTTCATTTTAATAAATGAATAAATGTAATAAATATTATTAATAAGCATTAATAAATATTTTATTTATTCATTTTCACTTGATTACTTCTGATATTATGATCTAATATGCATAAAGACTGCTGAAATAAGCAACTGCACACCATAGACTTTTGTAACAGGCCCCCCTCATTGAGTATGCTTTTTTCAATTTTTTTTTCAATTCAAGTTAGTTTACTTTTATATCATAATGCCCTGACTGTCAGTTTGCTTTCAGGAAAGGATGCTCAAGACACAGTAGACAATACTTCATGGCGGTAGACTCCTGTTACTTTGCTTACTACCATTTTTTTTTTTTTTTGGTTTTTCTGGCCACACCTGTTTGATGCTCAGGGGTTACTCCTGGCTAAGCACTCAGATACTGCCCCTGGCTTGGGAGATCATATGGGACGCCGGGGGATCAAACCATGGTCTTTCCTTGGCTAGCACTTGCAAGGCAGACACCTTACCTCTAGCGCCACCTCAGATACTGCCCCTGGCTTGGGAGATCATATGGGATGCCGGGGGATCAAACCATGGTCCTTCCTTGGCTAGCACTTGCAAGGCAGACACCTTACCTCTAGCGCCACCTCGCGGGCCCCTGCTCACTACCATTTTGCTTAGTACTCTAGATGTGAAAATTATGATTGCTCTAAAATGCTCTATGCACAATCTAACCTCAGAAACTTTTATTTAACAAGATTGAACATCACCATTGACTAAGTGCCTAGTTAGAAATTGAAAACATTTTTTTTGGGGGGCCACACCCGGTGACGCTCAGGGGTTACTCCTGGCTATTCGCTCAGAAGTCGCTCCTGGCAGGCACGGGGGACCATATGGGGAACCGGGGGATCGAACCGCGATCCGTCCTAGGTTAGCACAAGGCAAGTCAGGCACCTTACCTTCAGCGCCACCACCCAGCCCCCGAAAACATTTTCCATAATGTGCTGGTCCCATGTTTTTAAGTGCTCTGACCCATTCCATAAGAGTCAATCTTTCAGACAGACCCTCAGATCAGTGGAATAGGCTTGAATACTCAGAGAATGTTCCCCGGACATACAATCACCTCGTTTTTTTTTTGTTTGTTTGTTTGTTTGTTTGTTTATAAAGGAGCAAGAAATCCAAATGGAACAAGGAAAGCCTCTACAACAAGTAGTTGGCACAACCAGTTGACACAACTTGTTAGCCACTTGCAAAAAGTGAACTCAGACCCCTAGTTAACACTATGTACAAAGGTAAAATCCAAATGGATTAGAGACCTTAATATCAGACCTAAAACCATAAGGTAAATAGAACAACATGTAGGTAAAACACTCCATGACATTGAGGCTAAAGGCATCTTTAAGGCGGAAATAGCACTCTCCAAACAAGTTGAAGCAGAGATAAACAGATGGGAATATATTAAGCTGAGAAGCTTCTGTACCTCAAAAGAGATAGTGTCCAAGATACAAGAGCCACCCACGGAGTGGGAGAAACTATTCACCCAATACCCATTAGATTAATAGGTTAATATCCAAAATATACAGGGCACTGACAGAAGTCTACAAGAAAAATAATCAAATCCCATCAAAAAGTGGGGAAAAGAAATGAACAGTTTCTCAAAGAAGAAATACAAATGGTCAAAAGACACAAGGAAAAAATGCTCCACATCACTAATCATCAGGGAGATGCAAATCAAAACCACTATGAGGTGTTACCACCCGCAAAAGGAAGCACACACCAGATGTGGCTTTTGCCTTCCTGGTGCAGTGCCTAATTTTCCTCATAAGAATTATTTGGCAAAAGACCCGTTCAAAGAAGTCAATCATTAACCGTTTGCGTGGATTATTGGCTATAATTCTGACACGGCTGTAACATTAATTTTCTCTTTATTTGAATTTTGTCTCTTTTGCTGCTACAGAAATTCTGCCTTAGCTATCCTGCAGACAAAGAAATGTCGGTACCAAAAAGCCCGCCAAAAGTTCCCCGCTGGCTAGTTTATTTGTGACTAGTATAACCCGGCACAAGCAGCTTGTTTTTCTGAGTCTAGCTCTATGATGGTAAACAATTATTTCTGTCCCCTCCAAAATATATTTTCTGGTAACTATATTTAAACACCTTGATTACAAATATGATTGTAGTAGAGTTTCAGTCATGTAAAGAACACCCCCTTCACCAGTGCAATGTTCCCATCACCAATGTCCCAAATCTCCCTCCTCCCCACCCCATCCCCACCTGTACTCTAGACAGGCTTTCTATTTCCCTCATACATTCTCATTGTTAGGATAGTTCTCAATGTAGTTATTCTCTAACTTCACTCTGTGGTGAGCTTCATGATGTGAGCTGAACCTTCCAGCCCTCCTCTCTTTTGTCTCTGAGAATTATTGCAAGAATTCCTTTATTTCAACTACAACCTATGAATAGATCTATTTCTGTCTATATGGGTGTGTGTGAATGTGTATGCGATGGACTCCTCTATGTCTGTTTAATCTGTATTGTACATAATACCTTCTTTCGTTGTATTTAGTACCTGTTATATATAATCCCTCCCCCCCACCACCTTACAAATCCTCTTTATCCTCTCACCCTCTCAACCCTGATCCGCTATCTCTCCCCCATTTAACCCTCTTTACACTCAGTTCTTAACTCCTCAGGAATCTGAATCTTCCCTTTGCTCCAGCAAGCTGCCAGCCAGCTCCCAAAGTGAAGGATACCCTCTCAGCCTGCCATGTCTTGCCCTGGGAAGA
>PVKC010041901.1:0-12064 GCA_004027635.1 Crocidura indochinensis
CCCCCAAGCCAGGAGCGACTTCTGAGCGCATAGCCAGGAGTGACCCCTGAGTGTCACTGGGTGTGGCCCAAAAACCAAAAAAAAAGGTCCTTCGCTCTTGATTTTAAATAGTTGTCATCAAAGAACAATGGCTATTTATTTGAAACTGTAATATAAATACCTAGATTCAAATATACTTTGTTCACTTAAAAGCCAATTAGAATAGCCATTGATTTCTGCCTAATGACTAGGCAGATTCTATGGTAAAGTGCTCAAGAGGTTGATCTTAAGGTAGAACAATGTTTAATAGAATCACCTTTTTAGGTATTTTTAATTGACAGTCCCATTTGAGACTATATGGTTTAGCTGGAGAATCAGGATCATTGTGAAAATGAGTCAATATTAAAGGAAAATGCTATAAACTGTAATAAAAAATTATAAACCTGTAAAGATAACTGTCAAATTAAATAGGACAGAAAAGATAACATAGTCTGGGGGAGAGGGAGCTCAGGTTAGAAATATCTAATTTGAGTAGTGTGCATTGTTCAAGATGTAAGGCGTATTTCTTGAACAAAGCTCCATGAACTTTTCCGAAGTCATGTCTCATCCTCAACTATTGATATGACTGTGAGTTTAAATCAATAACTCTTATAGTCCTTATCTTTCATGTCTTGAAAAGACATATTGTTACCTATGTTACATATGTGTTTTAAGAATGTGCAAAGCTGCAAGCACACAATAAACATTCTAGAAAAATTTGCTCATGTGAATATATTAAGTTCTTGGTATGAAAACAAAGAAAATATTTTCTACTTCAATCAGCTTTTCATTAAAGTAGTCACAAATGAAAGAGGTTCAAGCAAAGCAACAGGAAATCCCAATGCACTTCACAGAATATTCACAGGTTTCACCTTGTTAAAATTGGCCACCGAGATTATTCTAAACTCACTTTTCTCCATGTTCACAAGTCTAGAAATACTTATAGACGGTTTCAGCTTCAAACTCCTAATTGAGTGATAATTCCTCAGTGGGTGCATAGTCATCATCAAGCACCAATCTGAGAGATAACTACACATCTGGGTAATTGGAAAAGCACACTGAGAGATAGGAGAAACTGGAGATCTATCTCTTCATTAATTTCCACTTCTGGAAAGATGTCCCAGGACTTGAAGGGAATCAAATCTTAGAGCACCTCTTTGAGGTGTGAAGGGATTGAGTCTCTACTTTGAGTACCCTAACTCTAAAGATACACACTTGAAGACTAAATCTCAAACCAACAAAATGTGAAAATGAAGAGCTCAATGTCTGGAGACAAACAAGAATAGAGGCATGTGAGAAATGGTGCTCGAATGACACTACTTCCTCTGGGCTCACTTTTCCAAAATTCACGAGAGGTGGAACATGGCACCCACAAGACTTACCTCTTTATGTTAGATCATCTTACAGATGGGCAAAATATAATAGAATACACACTACCTGCTTCCAGCAGAATGCCATTTTCACATTATTCCTTTGCTCTGTTTGTTCCAGAACACAAGTAACTCCTGAGTATTTTTTTACTCAATTCTTGTGCCTATATCTTTTTTTACTGTCTCTTAGGAAAAACTTTTAAATCACCTGGCTTTGGTGATGGTACCTATTTACTAGTGATGGGAGTTGAATGTATGTAGCTACTGTGAGAACACCACAAGTCTGCCTCACACAAGTGCATTATTTTTAAGTCTTCTAATACTGACATATGTTAGTGCGTCTACAACATGCCATGTGCAAGATCAAAGATGGAAACTTTCCCAGGTTCTCTATATAAGGGACAAGTAGATGGGTTTCAGTTTCTCCTCTATGTGATTCTGAAATCTAGGTTCATGTCATTATACAATGCTGCCTCTGTTGGATGCGTTGTGTCTATAAACCAAGTCATTTCTGGCTTTAGAGGTTTTCCAATTCCATATACTATTCTGAAAGTTCTTTCTGACATTAGCACTTTGCAGGTACTATCTATACTAAAATTTATGTTTCTTCTATGTGGTTAAATAGGGTCTGCATAGATATTATTTTATGCCCTTTCCACTCTGATAGTGAGTAAAAGTTTTAGTCAGACACCTAACTGTGTGCTATTAATTCTCGTTTGCTCCTAACATACTGGAAGCTCCACAAAGACAGGAATTATGGTTCATTCATCACTGTTTGCCCAGCACACTGTTCTATGACTGGAATTAAAACTGGTCCTGAAACATACCATTCTCCTCTAATGAGTGAGGAGAATGGTATGAAATATTTTTGAGTAATTGAGTAATTACTGATGGCTAAGATTAATGAGCACTAATGGAACAGAGCAACTAATTGTACTTCCTGGGGAAAACATTTGATAGACAATAATGTCTATGTATCACGCACTTCAAATGTCCCTGTGACGCATGTTAAGGATGAAATGTGTGTTATTTAACTTCTTACTCTTAGAAAAAACACCACAGAGGGACCATTATTATGCTCATTCTACAAATTCAGAACTGAGTGAATTGGAACTAAGTAGTATCTCATAACCTGGTTAATGACAACTCCCTACTCATCAAAGAATAAAAAGGGAAACACAGGACTAAAGAGAGGGTATCAAGTTTCTGGTTCTATCTCTGACAGTTTATGATTTTCTGAATATCTCAGGGTGTAGAACTGGAGATCCACAAGCACTGCTTGGTGGCCTGAGTGATCCCCAGAATCACAGACCTTGAGCAACACCAAATCCTTGAGCTCTCCAACTGAACAGTGAGCCAAGCTAGATGAGAATTGATGGGGGGAACTCCCATTGTTTTTTGAGCACCATTTAGGAGAATCCCCCAAATTTTGAAGTACAAAATGAACAACCAAGGTCTGTTCAGCACCTGTATGGAGAACTCAGAAATATATCCTGAGGAATAAAAGTATGCCTAATTAAGAGCTTTTTGAATAGGATGATTCCGTATTATTTAATGCTAACCTTGATCTAAATTACTTATAATTGGAGTAAATTATTAAATCCCAATATGACATTTACCTTTTTATTTTAATAAAGTAATGCTATAGTTATTTGTAAGAATAAGCAGTTGAGATATTCGGGAGAAAAGTAAAATTACAAACAAGAGAATAGAGATGAGAGCATATTTGTCCTGCTATATATTACCAGGTGCTGTAAAGTTCAAGACATTCAAATATGTGCTTTTAGCTTAAGAAAACAAAGAGAACAATAGAACAGAACTAAGAATTAAAATCTTACTATCTAACTTGTTAAGTTGAATATATTTGAGGGAGCTTAGAGTCAGATTTCACTTCATCTTGTATACTTAAATCATTTCCCCATAGGGTAAAAAAGGGAATTTAAAACGTGGGATCATTAAAAAGAACTAGGAGACATTGATTGATATTCAAAAGATATGATGGAATAAGCTTACTCAGTCTGAAAATATCTTATAAAAATTCATTTTACTTGAATAAATAAAAATTCAATCATTACTATATTGGAAAGCATTACACCGTAAACTGCTAGGTCATGTATGAGAAAACTATACAAACAGAAAGGACTATTCTTTTCCTTGATAAGCTATAGTTTTCTTTTAATTAAAAAATTAAGGTGTGGGGGTTGGTGAGCTATAACAGCAGGTAGGCACTTGCCATGCATGAGCCGACCAAACCTAGATTTGATTACCAGCATTTTATATGGTCTCCTGAATTCACCAGGAGTGATTTCTTAGCTCAGAGCCATGATTATCTCTTGATCACCACAGGTTGCTTCAAACTAAAACAATAAGAAATAAACTAGTAAATGGTTTCAGAATGCATGTACAGAGAAATATCAAAGAAATATATTGCTGATAATATAGTACTTACTTTTTGTTTCACGTTTCCTATTCCTCAGAAAAAATAGAATGGCATATATTCTAATGTGATAAGTGTACATTTAGTAATGTCTATCTTCAAGAGTAGGATCAAAGCTTTTTCTCCTCCCTTGTAGTCATTGAGTGAGGACAGCCCTACCAATAGTAATCCCTAAGTACAGAGATAGTAGTAAGCCTTGAACACTAAGAGATATGGCATTTAAAAGTATTTTATATATAGTGTGATGCTATGCAGCCTCATTAGAATGATGGAATGGTAATTTTATCTTTAGCTTAAATGAAGTTGGTGGATATCATAAGAGAATTCAGAAGAAGGTACTGTATGATCTCAATTTTCTTTTGTTCTGTAAAATAAAAGGACAAGATAATTTAAGGTATCAAAGATGGGCATACCCTTGATTAAGTGAAATAATAAGCACAAGTAAGGCCAAAGAAGAATAGGAATGGAGAATGAAGGTATGAAGATGAAGACATAAAGTAAAAGGAGCCCAGGGTGACACTGCTTTATGAGGGATTTACATGAGCTTGTCACCAATGACTCAGCCAACTGAGAGAAAAAGAGCTGAGATCCTGCAAAGGCGATCTGGATGGACTATTATGTGATTGATGCATGTTCAATGGAAAAACTTGAGTAGAGGTCAGAAAAATTTCCCATAAATAAATTTATATAACTAATAATAAAAATTAAAAAGTGAGAATAACTCCATTATTGATATGAAGAGTGGGGCATAAAAAACCTTTAATTATTAGAGAATCAACTATTTTGCAACTCAGATAAATAAGATATTGAGGATACATGTGAGTATAGTTGGCATAACTGGAAAGCAATTGTATATATATATATATATATATATATGTGTGTGTGTGTGTTTTTGTGTGTATAATGAATCTGCACTAGCTCATAGAAGATAGCTCATTGTAATAGCAAAGGCAGGGGTACTTCAGAGACATGTGATTTACAGCTAAATAACCTCCAGTAGTTCCACGGTATCTACTTTATCTTTTGTTCAACCTTATCTTTTGAAAGGGGTGCATTTGTATGACTGAAATACATTCATGAAAAACTTTGTACCTATGTATTTGAAGGTGATTCGGTTTAAAATGATTTGTTAAGGGGCTGGAGCGGTGGCACAAACAGTATGGTGTCTGCCTTGCCTGTTGTAGCCTAGGATGGACCACGGTATGAACCCTGGTGTCCCATATGGTCTCCCAAGCCAGGAGCGATTTCTGAGCACATAGCCAGGAGTAAACCCCCCCAAAAAACAAAACAAATAAATACATAAAATGATTAATTAAAAATGATCTTCTATTTATGATCCATAAGAAACAGGATGACCAATGTCAGACTGTCCATTCTTATTCTCATCCACTGAACTCCAGTTCTTCAACCTTTTGACAGATTTGCCAACTTCCATCACATATCAGTTACTCACTTTTCTCTCTGTTCAAAATGCTCTGGCTCTAAAGCAGAGCCTGATTGACATCTTGCCACATAGGTCTCCATTCCTTATGTAGGCAGTGTTTTAGGAAAGAAACACTAAAGCAATGTTTCATTCATCAACTCCACAACTTTCCAAGGTATCACCCACTTTAATGCCTTTCATTTGCCCTCAAATAATTTTTTTATTTTACCACTATGATTTACAAAAAAAAATGTGTCTGTAGTATAGTTTAGGACATCCATTGTTTAAACACTAATCCCACCACAATGTCCCTACCTTACTTTTTCTCTTTCTACCTCCTGCAACAATCTTCTTACCTCCCTCCTCCATTTTTATTCTTCTTTGGCTTTTTTGTGCTTGTTATCTAGGGCCAAGGGTTTACTTATATTAATTACGTGCTTTGAATTACATTGCTATTTTATACACCAAAAGAAAACTGAGATCATGCTATATTTTACCTTCTTCCTCTACTTTTCTTATGATATCAACTAGCTCCATTGAAGTGGAAGAAAAATTCACCATTTCATCTTTCCTTAAGTCTGCATATTATCCTATTGTGTAGAAAACTATTTGGGGTTGTTTTTTTGGTTTTGTTACTCATAGGTCTGTACTTAGGGATCTCCACTGACAGGACTTAGGGGCACTATATAAGGTGACGGGGATTGAGCCAGCCTTGGTCATGCGTGCAAGGCAAGTACTCTACCCACTCTAATAATGGTTCCAGCCCCATATTCCATACTTTCATTATCTACTCACCTGCTGTTGGACATGTGAATTGATTCTATATCCTAACCAATGTACTAAGTGTTCAGCACTGTCTTGATGACAAAATGGAAAATAGTAATTACTTAACTAATGGAATTGAGAAGATTTTGGTTTATCACTATTATGATATACTGTACAATTATTTAAATAATTGTGACTTAATAGGTCTATGAGAATGATAACTCAATCTTGTTAATATCAACTTTTGAGTGTGGTGTTAACTCTGTTGGATTGAAAAATGGCAATATTTTGGTGACATCTATCTAATATATATTAGCATTATTCCCATCATTACACACAAAACAAAAATGACTTCAGGTTGTACTGTTTCCAAGAGAGGCTCATGGGAGGATATGGAGAATCGGGTATGTAAAATGACTACAGTTTACAGCCACTAAATTCAGAGGAATAATTGGAGTATTTTACCATAAGATAAAAATGTGGTAAAAATAATACATTTACCTGATAATAATGAAAATCTTATATATGTATGAGCATGTTTATGTTTGTTTGAACAGAAGATAGAAACTAAAAGAATATCTACCAAGATATAGGATGTAGAATGTAAGGCAAGTACTGGGCCAGTGTTCTTTATACTTATATAATTTATTTAACTAGTTACAATTCACAATGAATATATACAATTTTAGAAAGAAAAAGTTTGTAGGCTAACAATAAAAATACCTAGGCCACTCAAGTATTATGACAACAGGAAAGAAAAGCAATAGAATGAGGTAAATAAGAAAAAAAGGCACAAAACAATAATTTTTCCACATATATATTTATGGATTGATCGATTCTTTTGACGTCTTTATTTTGGTGTAGATATTAAAGTTGATGTCTCCAATGTTATTTTATGTTATTTTCTCTTTCTATTTCTTCTTGCACTCCTGCATGATTTGATTTCAGAACCGAGACTATTGTGTGGTGCTTGTCTTTATTGCTATAGTGCTCACTGGATATTTAATTTGATATTTCTTTCTGTATTGTTGTGGTGTTTCAATTACCTTTTTCATGTCCTCTTTCAAACTGAGGTTGTAAGCCTCTAGAAGGACTCCGCCCATTTTCAGCTTATTTGATTTATTTTCATTTTTTATTTTTATTTTTTTCTTATTTTTTACCCCATTGTATTGCTTTTCTTTACTTCAAACAATGCCACATAACTGGAATTATCTAGCTCCACCTCTCAAATAGAGGGGGAAACAAGGGAGGGTACCAAAAAGATATATGATCACTAATCATAAGCTAGACAAAGAGGGGACCACGTACTCTAGCAGCCCAGGGGGTGATGGTGGGGGATATGGGTTGCAGGAAGAGAACAGGGATGGGGGAGGACAAATCTGTTGATGGGTATTCCCCTGATCCAATGTTAATATGTACCTAAAATATTACTGTGAAAGATATGTAAGCCAATATGATCAAAATAAAAATAAAAAAAACATAATAGGAATGTTTTTTCCTAAATATTGAAAATCAAAAGGAACTGAAATTTTTCACAATCATGGATTTATATCACTTTATGAATTGAATAGTGGTGCTGAACTACTTCCTGCAGAAAGCGAAATTCCAGAGAAGTTTGATTTCACTTGAATTG
The DNA here is from genome assembly GCA_004027635.1 of Crocidura indochinensis. Taxonomy (NCBI): domain Eukaryota; kingdom Metazoa; phylum Chordata; class Mammalia; order Eulipotyphla; family Soricidae; genus Crocidura; species Crocidura indochinensis. The sequence continues at coordinate 7,647 of PVKC010041901.1, forward strand.
AAATGTTAAAATAATCCCGTAAATTGAAGGCTCTTACTTCAATAAAAATGACAAGGAGATTTAAAAAAATTCAGATTATTCAGGGGCCTGAGCGATGGCACAAATCATAAGGCATCTGCCTGGCCAGCACTAGCCTAGGACAGACCGTGGCTTAATCCCCCAGTGCCCCATATGAACCCCAAGTCAAGGGCGATTTCTGAGCACATAGCCAGGAATAACCCTTGAGTGTCACCGGATGTGGCCCAAAACCAAACAACAACAATCCAGATGATTCCCCCAAGCCAGGAGCAATTTCTGAGCGTCACCAGATGTGGCCTAAAAAAACGAAACAAAAAAATTAAGATTATTACCTGCATAATAAACAAGTAATAAAAGTACCTTTAGTAATTGTTATGGGATTTCTGTAAGAATAGTATCATGGAATCCCCTGAGAATTCTTGTTTTATATATAACTTACAAATTTGTAATGAGATTCAATTGAAAAAAGCATGGAAAATATTTTTCTTTTTGGCAAGAATCCATATGGTTGATAATTATATCATTTATATAGCAGATTATGCATTTAAAATGAGTGTGCTTAATATGTATCTAATACTGTATACATAGATGTAACTTTTCTGTTTTATGTGTAATAATTCAATCCTCTTTAGTACTATGTCCCTATTTAATATATGAATAAACCAAGATACAGAGTTTCAGTTTTTAAAGTTATGTTGTTAGAAACTGATGAGTTTGATATAGGATCCAAAATCTGAGACAGTATGCTAAGTTGTCTCTCCTGGGAAATTTTGGTAAAGGAAGATCGACAGTAGTGGTGGGATTGTTCTTGATTAACTGTATATCTGAAACTGAACTATTAAAGACTTTTTAATTCACAATGGTTTCAATAACATGAAATGAAATTTTAAAAATATTTTTGATTTGGAGACATTGGTAGTGGAAGTGTAAACTGGTGTATGGATGGGTATTGAAATATTGTATGACTAAATCTCTATAAAAATTGAAAATATTTTGAGAGGTGAAGGCTCAACATGTCTAATAAAATAAATAGCTCTGTTAGTGTTAGCATTGACATGGTGCATAGAATTGGAATGCATCGCAGCACCTGCAAGTGACTCTGTTAATAAAATTTACTGGAGAAAAGCAATATCCAATTAGAAAATGTCAGCTCTGCAGAAGTCAGAGCTAATAGGTATTTCCCCTGGTTGGGGTTAGGGGAGAAACAAAAATTGAACCAGAAATCTGAGAAAGACACAGTATGATCTCATTTATATGTGGCATATAATATAACTGATGAGGAAGTGTAATGGGGTAAGGGGAGAAATTTCTAGACTATACTTGATCCCAGAGATCAGGGAAGAGGATAGAGAAGGAAAGAAATCAAAACAGGAAGGAATATTATGAGAAAAGATAGTAACAGTGAACAGTCAGGGCTTTCGTTATATTAGTGTTGTTGCAGAGTGGTATACTTATACATTCAAAGCATAGACTCAACAATACTTTAATACATGCGATCTAAGGTATAAACACCAAACTTTTAATGTGTCTATTAAAGTGGTAGGCAGGGGTTCAGGGGTGAGAGGTAGGGGGGATGATGGAAACACTGGTGATGGGGTTGACACTGTTGGTGAGATTGATGTTTAAATATTATATGCCTAAAATGCAACTATGAATAATTTTCTACATTGCAGTTCTTTAAATAAGTATTAAGAAAGAAAAAATGGTGACAAGAAACTGCTTGAGAAACTGGTACCATATAGAAAACCAGGGCATTACAGACTGAATGCAAAGGGCTTTCAGAACATCTATTTTATTCCAGCACTCACAAAGTTGAAGACAGATTTAGGGCTTGTAGAGTCCCATACCAGAGATTGCCTCTTCCAGAACAAACAGCAAACTGCCATTATTATCAAGATAATTCACAGCCAACAGGTCAACAGTCTCTGTTTTTCAGTTGCCTACACTCTGCCTCAGCTATCTTTGATCCATCCCACTTAAGCAAACTCAGTTTTGAATTAGAACTTGGGTCACAGAGTCCAGGGAGCAGTTGATCTCAACAAAAGTACAGGCCTACCAGGCCCTGACTGTTGGCAACCATCCCATTCTATTGGTGAGCACCACTTAATTGAGCCACAGACTCAGTCTCAACACCAAGATATTTTATCTTTTGGGCCACACCTGAAGGTGCTCAGGGATTACTTTCTGGTTCTGCACTTATAAATGACTCTTGGTGTTCTCAAAACCATATAGGATGTCAAAGACCAAACACAGATCAGCCATGTGCAAGGCAAGCTCTCTACATTCTGTACTCTTTCTATGATACCTGACTGAGATTCTCAGATTCCTGGTCCACTTTTCAGGGAATCTCAGAGGTTTTTGACCAGCTTAGAACCAGAAGAGTCTTTTCCCACTCAGGGGAGCACGAGATTTCATATCTAGTCTAAACTGCTTGGTAGTATAAATTATTTGAATGCATAGAATTTAAAAATGGTCACCTTAAGAAAAATATAAGCAATTATAAGTCGTGGACCTTGAATTTCAAAACTTAAATGGCCAAAGGTGGATGCATAGTAAAAAAGCAGAGTATAAACAAAACAGGATCTTTACATAGGAATTAGCTACTTTGGTGTCACAGTGCTGAACTGCTCATAAGAAAACCATAATCGTGAATGTTACCTAAACCACAATAGTAGAGCAGCCAAACCAAGGAACTTAGTTTTATGCCTGCCCACACTATATGTGATTGGCAGTACCCAGGACAAACAAGAGGCAACTTGCCCCCAAGCCACATCTTTGGACAAGTTTGAGAACTAGGTATTTCTAGGAATAAAACATTCCTTAGAAGGTAATCGGTAGTTGTAATTCCAAGGTCATACCCGGTAGTTAACACCTGAACGATGAGTCTATCCCATCCAACTGACCATTCATTCTAGAACTGGAACTGCTACATGCAAAAATAACCCCATGACCAACAACTAAGAATATCTAACTAATGAACACTCATTTCGTCCATATAGTCATAACCCAAGTAAATGTCCATCTAACATGAACTATAGTGCTACATCATTTGTAAGACACCAGGGACTATGAACCCTGGACCAGAGGCCAGTCTACATAACCTTACTGCCATAGCAATTGTAGAGCATAGTGTCACAAATAGCCTATTTTCATGCAGACACCTAGAAATCAGAGATGAAGCACCAATGGAATCTTATAGGCATGTAAGAAAATTTTATATAGTATTAGTGACTTTTAGAAATCAGGAGATTTATAAGAACTAGACAGTTGTTGTGAGATAGATATATTAAATGGCTGTTCAGACTACCTGATAAATTTGAATTTCATACTTAATTTTCACAAATCTTTGGGAATTGTGAGGGAAAAATGAAGGAATTTGTTCTATTAACTGGATGCCATCTCACTCAGTTTATGCCTTGCTATCCATTGACTGGAAAAATCTTTGAATATAGTACCTTGGATTGGTGTTTAGACCACTTAATCTCCACCCCAAGGTATTGTCTGATTCCTCCCAATAAATGTCCTGGGTCTCAAGCAAACATTATCTTGTCTTTCTGGATTACCCCCACTGATCTGCCTGCTTCTTAGGAGTGAAAGGAATGCATATTGAGATTACTGAACCTGTTTTTATCCTTTTCAGTGTGTGTAGATTATTTTCTGCAGCAACATTTGCTTTCAGACCTGCTTTTCTCAAGTTCTGGCTTTGGAGCTTGAGGCTTGATTACCAGATGGTTCCTGAGCAGGGACTCAGTTAACAGTTGTTTAGATGTTAATTTGGTGGTTATTTAAGTGGACATCCCTGGCCTGGGATTTAAACTTGCATCTGTTTGGTTCAAATGTATGACAAGTATTTGGTTTTTGATTGAAGGACCCAGGCTTTTCTTTATTAGAATTGCTACTATCTTTCTTCAAAAGTAAAGCTAGAACAAACCTTTTAAAATTTATGCATTTAGGGGTTTGACAGTGATTTTCCTTATTATGTTAGTTAACAAGCATCATGAGATGAAAAAATCAGGCTGACTACTTGATTTAGCAATAAAGTTTTCTCAAGTGCTTTCAATTGTTTCTAAAAAGCATCGAAAGCTAAAAATTATAATTTTTTTCAGTTACTACATGTGTTCAAGCTAAAAGCCTGCAGCTAAAGCTCATTAAAGTCTGCTATGTCAGGAAGCTATGGTTTCAATATACCCTGCCCAGAAAATTTAACTATCAGCCCGGCTCATTATCATTTCAAGATTAGATCTGGCATAACAGGACCTATGCCTCCAGGGACTTTAGGGATGATTTTAGGAAATCAAATGGATCATAATCACATGGGAATTATATAATCTGACCATGTTGAGGAAATAATGGTTTTTGTCTCAGTACCCACAGTATAAACTTTTAAGGAAGATGAAAAC
>PVKC010041902.1:0-12059 GCA_004027635.1 Crocidura indochinensis
AGCAGCAGCAGCAGCAGCAGTAGCAGTAGTAGTAGTAGTAGTAGTAGTAGTAGTAGTAGTAGTAGTAGTAGTAGTAGTAGTAGCAGCAGTAGCTATACTGCAGCTAAAAGGCACACCTACATTCACTTGCTCAGAAGGTAAGCCATAAATCAAACTGTGAAAAGAAAACACAACAGGCTCATAATCATAGTGCTCTTAGTGGACACAAAATCTGAAACCTAAGATGAAACATGATTTGCCCAAGTCAGTTTTACCGTCAAGTAACTTTCTACTACATTTGATTAAATGTGATTGGGAGTATGGGAGTTGGGAGGTCTCCCAAGCTGTGGTTAGGAGGCCTAGGCACCTTACTTATAGGGTAAGGTTTAAGTCTTAGCACCATTTGATCCCCTGACATTGTTAGGTTTGTCTTAAAGACTTTTGGGAACTAATGTGTGTTTCCCTGGAGGTCCCATATGTTTATGGGCTGGGAGCATGTAATCCCTGCACTGCAAGATCTGAACAAAATGGCATCTATAGAGGTTTTCAACCACCAAATCCTAGAGTACCCTAACTACTGTACAATTTCCTCCTGTCCCTAAATGCATTTTATTAAACAATAGCCACAAGATAATTTTTCTTCAGAATCATACAATTTACATGATTAATTTTTGCTCTACCACTTCTTTATTTCTGTCCCAAATTATCTCTGCATATTATAAATATGCTGATTACTCTTCTGAAAGTCCATCCTATGTAATTTCATTAAAATTTCCTTTAAGTACTGAGTTCAAGAGTATGAGATAAATAAACCTAAAAATAAACTCTACGTTATAATGAATTAAAGCAAATTTCTATGATAATGGAAAGTACTCATTTAAAGCATCTAGCACAGAGTTTTTATGACTTTTACTTGATAATCTAAAACCAGTATTTTTGGCATTTCTTCTTCAGTATTTCTTGAAGGCCATAAAGGGGGCCATAGAGGGTTAAGAAATCATTTCTAATCTTGGAGAAGAAATGCCAAGCAAGCAGGTGTACTGCTCAGATCATCAAACCTCTGTTTTTTTTCCACAGGGCCTACGAAGCAGTTAGAATCTCAAAATACTGAGTTCCCTTCTGGCACAGGTTCAAAAATGGGAAGCATCTATGATAATCACTCTCTTATACATAACACATACAAGGTTCCACTCAAAGGTCCCATAATAAGATGAACATAAATTTTGATAAAAGAGGGTGCCACACCCACATACAAGATGTATATATCTAGCATATGGTCAACTCAGATTCAGTCTCTGGCATCTCACATGGTCCCCAGTGTACTGCCAGGAATGATCCTAACCTCAGAACCAGGAGAGATCCCTGATCATCTCTGGGTGTGACCCAGAAACTGAAAAAAAATTTTTTTGATAAAAAGATTTTGAGGCATAAATCAGTAAATCAGTCCAACCTTATAAACAACATCATAACATAAAAAACACTGATGTAAAGGTTCATCATGTGCCAGGAATCATTAAAAATTCTTTTAATATCTACCTCTCAATCCTCTCAATAACTAAATATAATGGATGTTTATAAAGAAACTTAAAAAAAGAAACTTTATAGATAAGGTTTATAGACAAAGGAACTAAAGCACAGAGAATTTAATAGCTTGCCTAGTCTTAAAAGTGATACAATTAAGATTCAAGTCCAAGCATTTGGTTCTAGATTCATTCACATTCGACCTATTTCACATTTTATCATAATTCCCACATATATGTTAAAATAGCCAAAGACTCTGCCATATAGCCAGGTAAGTGTGATCACAACACCTAAAATCTACACAATCAAGAACGGAAATACCTGGGGCCAGAGAGCTAGTACAACAAGGAAGCCACTTGCCTTACAGTCAGGCAACCTGGGTTTGATCCCCGATTGGTCCCCTGAACACCTGGGCCAGAGTAACCTCTGAGAATTGACTGAGTTCTTGCCCCACACAAAAAAGAAGAGTGTGAGTATCTCAACCAAGCATGTGACCCCTGGTCACTTCAGCAACAACAAAGAGAAGCAGGAGTCATAGTGGTAGCACAGTGGTAGGGCATTTACTTTGCATGTGGCTGACCCAGGACAGACCCATATTCGATCCCTGGTATACCATATGATCCCCCAAGTCAAAGGTGATTTCTGATCACAGAGCCAGGAGTAATCCCTGAGCACCGCCAGGTAACCCCCCAAAAAATCCATATAATCTAGTAAATCCATTCCTAAGTACTTATTCAAAGGACATAAACACTAATTCAAAAAGTTATGTTCAACTTTATGTTCATAAAAGCATGATTTACAATAGCTATAGACATAATCAGAATAACTTCCTATCAACAGATTATTAGATAAAGAATCTGTGGTATCTAAATGCCACATGCCATTTAAAAAAAAAGATGACCTTAAATACAATCGTGAAAGAATTTTAATTCACATTGGTCTCAATAAAAATTATTTAAAAAATAAAACAGCAATTTGAAAAAAACTGGATGGATCTTAATTTTGTTTAGTGAAATAAGTCAGGGAATGAAAGGCAAGAACTGAATAGTTTTGTGAGAAGAATAATTAAAGGAACTGGCAAAAAGCAATAAAATTGCTAGTCTCTCCCATCATTTATTTTTCCAAGAAAACCATAATCATCATTTCTGAAGTTAAAGACAAAGACAAACAGAATAGAATCACAGGACTAGGAAAAAAATCATGCATGTACTTTTTAAATTTTTTATTTTATTAAAGCATCTACTTTTGATGAATTTTATTTTTTTTTTTTTGTATTGGCGATAGCCAATGGTGCTTAGGGATCACTCCTTGCAGAGCAACATGTGGAGGAATTAAACCCTGGTTGATTGACTGCATACGAAGCAAGCACCCTGTCCATTATATTATCACATCAACCCTTTTGGTTTGAATCTTTTATAAAACCATGTGACCAAAGTCTTTATTTTCTATATGCTTTACGTATTTTTTCCTTAAAAAATATGAATGCTGGGGCCTGGGAGATAGCATGGAGGTAAGGCATTTGCCTTTCATGCAAAAGGTCATCGGTTTGAATCCCGGTGCCCCATATGGTCCCCCGTGCCTGCCAGGAGCAATTTCTGAGCATGGAGCCAAGAGTAACCCCTGAGCACTGCCAGGTGTGACCCAAAAACCAAAAGAAAAAAAATATGAATGCTTCACAAATTTGCGTGTCATCCTTGCACAGGGGCCATGCTAATCTTCTCTGTCTCGTTCCAATTTTAGTATATGTGCTGCCAAAGCAAACACGCTTTACTTATTTTTTAAAATGAATTTCACAATACAATTCTGAGCTACAGGAACTTCCTGTTATAAAAGCAACTTCGCAAAATTTGTATTTTCAAATCCCAACAAATTTATTCAAGGATATCTCCTTTATTCCAGTAATGATAAAAAACAATAACTTCTATTTGTAAAAATACTATGAATGTAATTTAGTACATGTAATCCTAAAATGAAATTTAAAAAATAAAGTACATGTGATTCATTCATACTACAACCATAATATCTGGAATAATAAAAACAAAGTTCAAGATATTTAGTTTAAAAAAGGGACCCCTATCCATTTTCAGAGACTTCCTTAGTAAGAGTTTTAGATTTCAAATATAAATATCCTCAACTTAGGTTCTGCTCTTTCCATATATTAACTTTTTGTCATTTCATTGTTCATCAGCATTTTTTCTGAGGACAAAAAGAGGAAAAGAAATAAAATGAATTCAGTCATGTTTGCAACTTGCTGTCTCTGATGAAAACTCTAAAGAATAAAATTTAAATTATTAGCTAAAACAAAAATTGGTTATTATATTTAAGTTCTCAATCTAATTCTAACAGTAAATTATAATTCTATAAAAGATAACTTATTAAAGAAATTGAGATAGAGAAAATCCTACCCATAGATAGAATGATTATAATATATAAATTATAATATAATTTAAAAACATACATACAAACACACACACCTTTATTTACATGAAAAGCTGGTATTACGTTGCTTTTTTACAACCATGTATCTATCCTAACCCATGTCAATGTTATACTAGTAGCTAAGATATATAAAGGATATTTACAAAATATAAAATGATTAATATGTAAAACCTGGTTTACATACTGCCATTCATACATAAAAAGAATTTTGGTTGGTTGGTTTTTGTTTTATTTGAGGCCAGAGCCAGCAGTGTTCAAGAGTTTCTCCTGGTTCTGTGGACCATATGGGATACCAGGGATTAAACCTGGGTTGGTCACATGCAAGGCAGAATGCCTTCCCACTACACCATCACTCCAGCCCAAAGATAATATTTTAAACATGGCCTCATACTTTCTAATTACATCACATATGATCCCTTGCAGATTTATTTCTCTCTCCTCATAGTTTCTGCATATTCCTTGTTCTTTATATCTTAGCTCTCATTATTAATAATTTAGTTCCATATCAGGTGCTTTTCCCACATATACTATATAACTATTTTAGATCTTGTCCTCCTCACACCTCTTCTCTTTTCTAAAACCATATCAGTTTTCTAATAGAACTCTCTTGTTTATCTCATTGAAACAAAAACAGCATGACTATTTAACTAAGAGATATGGCAAAGATACATATAAAGAAATATAATCCTGTTTGAAGTTTTTCCACATTTCCTCCCTAAAGTTCTTATCAAAGATGTTATTTAGGTGACCGGTACTTTTCAGGTCTTTAGAGCTGCCATATTCATTGCTTCCCTACTGTAACCTTTGCAGTGTGGTGTTTTTTTATATGTTTTCCAAGTCTCAGAGAAGAAGAAATATGCAGTTATGGAGAAGAATTCAATACAGCACCATTTACAATAGCCAGAATCTGGAAACAGCCCAAGAACCGAAGAGTGGCTTAAGAAACCTTGGGACACCTACACAAAGGAATACTCTACAGCTGTTAGAAACGAAGTCATGAAATTTGCTTATACATGAATGGATATGGAAATTATTACACTGAGTGATATAAGTCAGAGGGAGAGGGATAGACAGAATAAACTCACTCATTTGTGGGATATAAGAAAAATACAGGGGCTGGGCGGTGGCGCTGGTGGTAAGGTGCCTGCCTTCCTGCACTAGCCTAGGACAGACCGCGGTTCGATCCCCCAATTCCCATATGGTCCCCCAAGCCAGGAGCGACTTCTGAGCGCATAGCCAGGAGTAACCCCTGAGCGTCACTGGGTGTGGCCCAAAAACCAAAAAAAAAAGAAAAAAAGAAAAATACAGTATGGTGATAATATCTGAGGACAACAGAGATGAGGGCCAGGAGGACTGGCCTATGGTAGGAAGCTGGCTACAGAAAACAGTGAATTTAGTTAGAGTAGAAAAAGGCCCACTGTGACAATGGACAATTCCAACTATAACAGAATTGATTACTCTGGACAAGAGCTGAACACTGAAATTAACATGCATGGTACCCTTTTATTAACAATAAATAGTGCAAACTACAGTGTCAAAAAGGCATGAGATAGAGAGAGAGAGAAAGAGAGAGAGACAAAAATGCCTGCCTGAGGGATGAGTGGGGTGGAGGTGGGAGGGAAACCAGGGACATTGGTAGCAGGAAAAGTGAAGGGTGGTACACAAACTATGACTGTAATTCAAATATAAAAAATTTGCAAACACGGTACTTAAGTAAAGTAATTATAGGTCCAGAGCAATAGTTCAGTGGATAGGGCATTTGTCTTGCACACAGCTGACCCAGGTTCAATTACCAGCATCTCATATGGTCCCCTGAGCCTGCCAGGAGTAATTTCAGAATGCAAAGCCAGGAATAATCACTGAGCATCACAGGGTGTGGCCAAAAAAACAAAAATAAAATACAATAAAATAAAAAGCAATTTAAAAAAGAAAATCAAAAATAAAGAAAACAAGGGGCTTAATAAAGTTCCAGCTTTTAAACTTAGAGACAAAGACAACTCATCTGAAATCCACTTAAAATTTATTTTATTTAAATTTACTTAAATTTATATTGTTTAAATTTCATTTAAAATTTAAAATAAATTATAATTGGGGTCGGGCGGTGGCGCTGAAGGTAAGGTGCCTGCCTTGCCTGCGCTAGCCTAGGACGGACCGTGGTTCAATCCCCCGGTTTCCCATAGGGTCCCCCAAACCAGGAACGACTTCTGAGCGCATAGCCAGGAGTAACCCCTGAGAGTCACTGGGTGTGCCCCCCCCAAGAAAAAAGAACTACAGTGGAATTTGGTGTGGCCCAAACCCCCCAAAAAATAAATAAATAAATTATAATTTATTTTACTTATTTTATTAGTAACCAGCATTACAGAAGGTAGAAAATTGTTTAAAATTTATCCTTAATATGGGGCCCGGGAGATAGCATGGAGGTAAGGCGTTTGCCTTTCATGCAAAAGGTCATCAGTTTGAATCCCAGTGCCCCATATGGTCCCCCGTGCCTGCCAGGAACAATTTCTGAGCATGGAGCCAGGAGTAACCCCTGAGCACTGCCGGATGAGACCCAAAAACAAACAAAAAAAATTATCCCTAATATGGGACCAGAGCGGTGGAGCAAGTGGTAAGGTCTGCCTTGCCCACGCGGTTCAATACCCCAGCATCCCATATGATTCCCCAAGCCAGGAGCAATTTCTGAGTGTCTAATATTATGCAATATTTTGCAGGAGTAACCCCAAAGCATCACCAGGTGTGGCCCCAAAACAAAAAAAAATATCCTTAATAAAGTTATCATAGCTAAGTTCTGAAAATAACCATATTGTCCAAGAACAGATGAACAGGTAAAGAAAATATGGCATACTTATACAATGGAATACTACTCAGTCTATAAGAAAAAAAATGAAATGTTATCATCTAGATAGAACTGGAAGAGGCTGTCCCAAATGAAATAAAATCAAAGTAGAAAGGCAAATACCAGATTATCTTATTCATATAGAATATAGGTAATCAGGGGGCCGGGCGGTGGCGCTGGAGGTAAGGTGCCTACAGTAACCTAGGACGAACCTTCGATTCCCCGGAGCATCACCGGGTGTGGCCCAAAACACACACACACACACACACACACACACACACACACAAACACACACACACACACACAAAGAATATAGGTAATCAAATGAGGAAACAAAATTAAATGAAAACAAACCCATGAACTCACTGCACACTTGTAATTAACAGAGGGGAAAGGAATGAGAAAGAGGGGCTAAGAATGTCCAGTGAACTGTAGTGGAAAGATATTAGTACTTTGGGAGTGGCTATAGTATAGTAACATATATTTGAAGAAAAGTAAGAACATGATATCTCAATTTTTTAAATCATGCTTTTGATTTCATTTATATTATTTCATCATGTAATTAATAGCATGGTAGTCCCGAAGATACTACTCTTCTTAGTAATTCCATATTGAACATAACATTTTCCCTATTGTGTATTGATTATTTGTCGGTATATCTCTTTCCTGTACTAGGACATAATGGCTTGGCAGGATCTATATCAGGTCAATATTCACTACTACAAGACCAGCAAATCAGCATTTAATAAATGCACTTTCAAATCTGAATATGCTTTCTCCCATTTCATCTTACAAAGGAATACTATTTAGGGCAATGGAACTATTGTAGATTAATGCACGGTTCTAAACAGTTCATTTAGAACAAAAGAAAAAATAAACAATCACAATTCAAAAGAAATAAGATGTAAGTAAAGTTCTGAATGTGCTTTTTTTAAGTTACAGTATATTTGGAGTTCCAAAAATCTTAGAGTTCAATCCCATCATATAAAGATTATTTTTTTAAAGTTTAAAGTCAAGTGGATTCAAATAACATAGTCTCCTGAAAAAAAAAAAACTATAACAGAACCAGGCTCACAAAGGATTACCCTCTTAATCCACTGATCTTTTGGCTCTATCATGGAAATCATATAAGTAGTTGTGATATGACTGTGGTATCTTCCACTTAGAGTTACTAAGAATTGTAAGATTCATTTTGTTTCAGATATTGTATTAACTCAACTATATACTCTCACTTTTAAATCAATCCTAGCAATGATATTGAGTGAAGAATATACTATGATTTTCACATTTTAGAGACAAATGAAATTCATATTTAATAAAAATAAGCTTAATGCAAATACACACAATAAGAGTTCATTTTATTTTATTTTCAATAGTACATTTTAATTACATTTTAAGAGCTTTCTATTAATTCTAACTTAAATGTAAATTTACATTTTCGTATTAATTTGCTGTTTGTTTATTCAAAGAAGAAACTGCCAAATTACCTACATAATATCAACTTAAATGTACTAGTAAATGATAAATAAACAAAATATTTTGTAGCAAATACCACCGATATGCTACAATAGATATTAGAGCTAAAGTCTCTAGCAGAAAAAGATTTCTTGAAAATTTGGATGCTTCAAAACTTGGCCAAACTATTGTTCTATGTGCACACAGTTTGTGTCTTCATACTCAGATGTTGTTGAAACAGCAGACTTAAAAGAAATAATGTCAATGAATCCTACCAAGCACTATACATGACCTCTGGGGTAATTAGCAATCATTCAAAAGCAACAAGACTAAAATGTTCTATTCTTTATTACTGTCAGCTCTTATCTTGATCAGCATTTTAATAAAGATGGTTCGTTTCTAAGACAGTTTCATGAATCAGTCATAATTACATTCTGACATGCAGTGAATAGTAAAGCAAAACTAAATATCACTTCATCAACCTTTCTAACCTTTATGCAAGTATTAACTGTAAATAATTTTTACACAATCCTACAACAGAAAATCTGCATACTTCTTAGCTTTGTACATACTTTACCCCAAATGAATTTCCTGTGACCTATACCTGAAAAACACAATCAGCCATAATTATCCAGTTTTGTGAGATGTTCAGGTGTTGCCTTTCAGAGTTCAAATCAACTTCAAGTATAAAAGGCTACTTTATTCTACAAATGGCACAATATGCAAAGTGGGTTAAGTAGCCAAAAGCATCTCAGAGCATTGTGGCTTTAAGGAAGTCTACCCAGAAACAAAACGTCATAACAAAAATATGCTAAAGCAAAGCAATATTTTAAAAATAGACTCATAGATTATACATTATAAAATGAATCAATGATGACTACTGCAGAACGTTTATAATTAAAGTATGTTAAGAGACAAATATTAAAAAGAAGGAAAATCTGTACACTTAAGTATCTGAAGGGTAGCCCCCCAATGTAGTTCCAAAATAAAAAAGACTGGAAATTAAATATAAGACTAGAGAAAACATTCTAATTTTGAGGAACACATACAAATGGTTCCAACTCTGCCTTCCCTAACATAATTTACTTTCAGGTTTTGAAATAGTTAATCTCTTTTTGTTGAGGACTAATATTATACCATATTTTAGATAATCAAAGAGAACATAATTCAACTACTAGAATAAATTGATATGGCATATTAGGTGATTTATCGTTTCAAGTCTTAAATTTTTTTAATAAACAAAATGCTTTATCAATAAAAAATTTTACTCCCTGAATGGAAATAAAATATCATCCACCTAGAGCTACATTCTCAAAACTATTCTCAAAAATTTCCATGTGTTCTTACAAATCAGTAAAGTTTATGATAACAGAACTCATTTCATTTTAAAACTTAACTACAGTGAAATAGGAGCAAGCTTCATTCTCCTTTGAGTAATTTCCACTTGAAATGTAAGTTCTTTGAAAAGCCACTCTACAATCATTGCCTATATGATTTTTCATACATACCTTTGATATAAAACAACTTCACTAGAATGCTACTGATTGGAGGCAAAAGGAAATAGAGCAAGCATCTTTTTCATGTGGAATACAAAAATGTATGTTTTTATGTGACCACTTGTAAATCTCTTCCACTTATTTTTCCTGATCATTATTCCTTTCTCTTATTGGAGGTGCAATCAAAGAGGGGTGGGGTGTTGATTTAAGAAAACAGATTTTCCAGAAAGAAAACAACAACACAAAAAAATTGTGATTAAGACTTAAACAAAAGCTAAAGATGGCTTCCTCTTAGCCCTGATGAGGTCCGATACCTCATTACTAACTACTGAAAACTTGTGATGCATTTTGTTTCAAGAGAATCCAAAAGTACTTGCTATAAAGCCTACGGGGGTGCAGAGTCCATTCACTCTTTCTGTATCACAACCATTATGAAAGAAGCATAAAACACTGCCTTTATGCTGCCAGGCCACAATGACTCTTCGTACATCAAAGGATTTTCACCACTAGGGTTTTTTCTTCAAAATTTATTCAAGCTAAGGGCAGAGAGACAACAATTCATACACGCTAATTATGTCTAATTATCTATTCCCTTTTCTGACCAGCTTCGACCAGTGTTATTTGCTATCTGAGTTTCTCACAACCTCCCTTTGCCCTGTCCATCCAGCCCATGCTTTGAAGACAACGATTGTGGCTTTTAGAGATTTTTTTTTCAATATGGGGTTCAAGCAAATTAAATAATTATTCTGTTAGTTTTGACACATTTATGTTTTAAATATGAGGACCTCTTGGTTAATTTGGCAAATTCTTCACATCTCTTCATGGCTGGAATCAATAGTAACACCCTCTCTTACAGGAGCTTCTCCTCATGCTTTCTTTTCATGATCTAAATGAAATGTTTATTGGATTAAAGTTCTTCTCTACAGACCTCCATGGTGGCCTGTAACAAAGAGCTTAAAACTTCTATTAATTGGCTTGAGTTTTCAGGGAAGGAAAAGGGAGAATTTTATTTCACATTACCTCACTAGTAAAGAAAACTGCCACGTGTAATTAAACTAATTTATTTCATGTGTCTAAGAAACAACTAATTCATATTTAAGACACACTTCCTTTAAACCATCTTCATCATCAAAGAATTGATTATGTATACTCTAACCAAAAATAATTTATCCTAAAAGAAGATAAATCAAGCAATAGTTTGCTGTATTTCATTAGATACAAATATTCCTTTAGACACTATATTTTATGGAAAAATATTTTATTTTATTTAAGACTTTCAAAAATATTATTTTAAAAGGAATATGCCCAAAATCATTTTTCCAAAGGTAGACTCCCCATTAAAAGATATATAATTTCATATGAAGATGTACAAAAAATTTTAATTCATATATCAAAATATTTATTCTACTTATTAATTTCAAGAACAGTACATACCTAAAGTGCAAGAACATACATACATCAAGAACATCATAAAGTTCAATTCCTATTATCATAGTTAATTTTCTTAAGCATATTTTCTCGAATATACACAAAATGAGGCTTATAAACATTGTAGGTATATTTCTTTAATTTATCCTAAAACCTGGTAGTCATAGAATAATCTTCAAGTCAAATAATAATTTTTGCATTTTAAAATATTAAATACCAAAATTTAAATGCATTCTTTATAGGGTTGGGAGAGGGGAGCTGCAACTCTTTTCAACTCAAGAATTCAGTCTATTTTGTCTCTTTTCTTTTCTTTAATCTTAAGCATTAATAAGCCAATTTATAAGCAAAGACATTATCACGCTAACAAAGGGTTAATCCCTGCTTGGCTGACTCAGGTGACAACACAGAAGAGGTCAGTGGAACTGACACTAACCTCCAGGAAGATTCTGATTATTAAGCTCTGTGAAAGTTCCAGTATTGAACGTTCTAATGAACAAACTGACAAACCAATTTCACCAATAAAATGAAAACTGTGGCAGGAAAAAAAAGGTAAATAAACATTTAGCATGTCTATAAATCCTAATACAGGTGGCTGAACAAAGACTGAAAAGTGAAGTATTTTGTCTAAAGGTTCTAAACAACTCTTCTGAAGTTACTCGAAATATTCTCAAATAGCTCGCTGTAGTTATAAAACTACCAAAAAAAATTCCCCAGGAAGCAAAAAACGCAAAGGTTAACTCAAAGTTTAATTTTTTATATTTTAGATAAAGGATGCGTGAATGTTGAAAATCATTAAGAACTAAACGGAACAAAGCCATTATGTCCACATTAAGCAAACAGAACAATTTGTAATCTAGTATTGGGGGGGTCACACCCAGCAGCACTCAGGGTTCACTCCAGGCTCT
>PVKC010041903.1:0-12071 GCA_004027635.1 Crocidura indochinensis
TTTTTTTTTTTTGGGTCACACCCAGCAGTGCTCAGGGGTTACTCCTGGATCCATGCTCAGAAATTGCTCCTGGCAAGCACGGGGGACCATATGGAGCACCGGGATTCGAACCGATGACCTTTTGCATGAAAGGCAACCGCCTTGCCTCCATGCTATCTCCTGGGCCCCACAAGCATATTTTTTATGACCTGAAGATGAATGCTATCATTCTATGTCTGTCCCTCTCCTCACTCATTTCACTGAGCATGATACTCTCCATATTTGTCCATGTATAAGAAAATTTAATGACTTCATTTTTCCTAATAGCAGCGTAGTATTCCATTAGTGTAGATGTACCACAGTCTCAGTGTAAAGTCATCTGTTCTTGGGCACTTGACTTTATTTCTAGATTCTGGCTATTGTGAATAGTCTACAATTTACGTAGGAGTGCAGATGCCTTGGTACATTGAGTTTTTGGGTCTATCGGGTATATTTCTAAGAGTGGTATTGCTGGGTCAAATAGAAGCTCAGTTTCTAGTTGTTTTTTATTTAAAGGAAATTCCATATTAATTTAAAAAAGACTGGACCAGTCAACAATCCTACCAGCAGTGAATGAAGAATCCTCTCTCCCGGTATCCATGCCAGGATTGGCTGGTCTTGTTTCAGCCTCTGTGGTATACTACGCTGCTATTAGGAAAAATGAAGTCATTAAATTTTCTTATACATGGACAAATATGGAGAGTATCATGCTCAGTGAAATGAGTGAGGAGAGGGACAGACATAGAATGATAGCATTCATCTTCAGGTCATAAAAAAATGCATTGTTATTTTGGTTTGCATCTCCATGATGAATAACACTGTGGAGAATTTTTGATGTTTCTTTTGGCCATCTGTATTTCTTCTTTAAGGGAGATTTTTTTTCATTTCTTCCATTTTTTGATTGAGTTCTTGTTAAACTCTTTCAATGCTTTATATATCTCATATATTAATCCCTTATCAGATGGATATTGGATGAATAATTTCTCCCATTCTGTGGGTCTTGGTATTTTGGTCATTGTATCAAAGAATCCAAAAACAATAGAAATGATGGTTCAGAAACACAGTTAACCCAAAAAAAAAAAAAAAGGAACTCAGTCATGGGGCCCGGGAGATAGCATGGAGGTAAGGTGTTTGCCTTTCATGCAAAAGGTCATCGGTTCGAATCCCGGTGCCCCATATGGTCCCCGGTGCCTGCCAGGAGCAATTTCTGAGCATGGAGCCAAGAGTAACCCCTGAGCACTGCCAGGTGTGACCCAAAAACCAAAAAAAAAAAAAAAAAAAAAAAAAGGAACTCAGAAGTAGAAGTGCAGTAGTTAAGGCAGAGAAAATGCCACTATGACAATAATAGTTGGAAAATAATTATTCTGGAGAAGTATTCTGGGAATTGAAAGGAAGTTAAATGAAATTCATCACAAATTATAGTGATGATGGGAGAGAGGGAGAAGAGAGATGGGAAATGAGAGATGACAGGAAAGTAACTGGGGAAATAGTTGTTAGGAAAGGAACACTGGTGCAGAGATGAGTGTTGGAACATTGTATGACCAAAACTCAACTATCAATAACCTTTAAATTCTGTATCTCACTGTTAATTTAATAATATAAAATATTTGAAACCTAAAAACTATTTTTACAATCCAAAAATGAATATGCAGTTACTCAAATTAGGAACCCTATTATTTATTTATAAGCCACCTCACTAAGGTGTACTTTGTGCTTTGGGGGTAAGCATAGTAAAACTTGAATTGGTAAAAGCCAGAGAGCTAGCTCACTGGACTGATTGCATGTTAATGGTTTAGGTTTAATTCCAAGCACCATCAGGTATGGCTTAAAAACAAAAACTATAAAAATTATAGAAACTGGGGTCCGGAGAGATAGCATGGAGGTACGGCATTTGCCTTGCATGCAGAAGGACAGTGGTTCGAATCCCGGCGTCCCATACGGTCAGTCCCCCTAGCCTGCCAGAAGCGATTTCTGAGTGTAGAGTCAGGAATAACCCCTGAGTGCTGCCAGTTGTGACCCAAAAACCAAAAAAAAAAAAAATTATAGAAACTTGGATTTGACACTTGGTAATTCATTATTCACCCTGATATATGGTATTGAACCTATGATCTCAAGTGGATTTGTTTGAATTGTTTTTGAATTATAGATATTTTTATCCATGTTCCCATTACTAAAGTAGTATCTTGGAGTTGGTAGTATTGGGAGCATACACCAGGTTAATAGATTTTGTGAATCATGGTGTTTTAGTTGGGATTAGCAATATGAAATCCTTTAGACTCGGGAAGGGCAGAGTAGTAATTCCCTAATTTGGTTTTATTGCCAACTGGCTATCCAGATTTCCTCTTTGCATGTTCTAGGAGCAGTGACAGTCCCAGTAGAAGTCTTTGGTAGGTAAGTTTAAGAAGAAGCTTTCATCTATTTCTATGTATTTTGGGGAGGGTTAGAAACTTAAATAGTTACCTTAGATTCTTAAACCAGTTCAGATAAATTCATTAGGTGTGGTTGTACATGGAAGCAGTTTTGACATGCTGTATGAAAACTGACTGGGTTTAATTCTTAGGTGTTCTTTTGATACATTAGAACCATAGTTCAATAACTACTTTTTTTCTTAAAATAGTTCTATCATTATTATACAGTATTATTTAGTTTAAATGGTAGAAGTAGATATACATAGCTAGATAGTGTACACATGTATTACTGGCACAGAGTAAGCAACATTTTTGTTTAGTTTATTACTAGGAGTTACTAAAGAGTTTTAAACCATGTTGAGCTTGTATCAGAAATTATTTCTTTCTAAGGAGAGCAAGTCTGTTGAATTACATGACATGGACCATATACATACACATATATAAAATAGCTCTTTGTCTTTATTTTCCTTTTTTGATGTTTCAAGGGAACCTTCTCTAATTTATTAGGTGTTTGTCTTATGTGACGGCAGTATTCATGTACTTGTTTGATTTTACAGTTAAAAAATTTTAAAACAATTATTGAGCAAAATGTTGGTCCATTGAAGCTCACTGAAGTTTACTCTTAACAGTGTCATCCCCGAGCAATGCTCAAGAGCATTCAAGTGACTAGGTGCTCCCTTTGTAGCCCTGTGCTGTCCTTGAATCATTCTGCTGCCTAAAGCCCTCAGGAAAGTTTACACCTGGGGTAGGGGATGACTTTTTTTGATACTGTTCTTGAGAGAAACCTTTAAATTGCATATTAGGACAGTTTTACCTAATTAGGGTAAGCATATTTTACCTTCTGAGTTTCCAAGGATTAATTATTATAATTAAAATCCATTCACTGTAAGTATATGTATGGCATGCCAGTTTAATATGCATCTCTCTTTTATTTCTGGGTTGTTCCTTGTTCTGTTGGTTAGTATGTGACTATATGTGTCTGTATTTATGATAGTATCACAGTTTTTTTCCAGTGTTATGTTTACACAGTAGTTCTAATTTTTGGGGTGGGAGGGTTTAAGGGCTATACCTGGCACTGCTCAGAGGCTACTTCTGGCTCAGGGCTCCCAAGTTGTTACCGGGGAATCTTGTGCTGTTGAGATTGAATGGGAATATCAGTCAACAAGGCAACTTTACTTAACCCACTCTTCCTGGCCTAGTTGTACTAATTTTTACAAAGCATTGGTTTTAGATTAGGCTGTCTAACTGGGATGTTTAGAAAATGATTGACAACTTTTAATTCTTTATTATTAACAAGTTTGTGTGCAGTACCTCTTTCCTAGGGAATTTCTTCTTGCTTCACTTTCTAAAAGCTTGTTTGGAACAACTTGGCTATTATGGATTTGCTTACTCCAAAAGGCTGGTGGATGGTGTGAATTTAGCTAGGAATGTTTGTCACGTGAAGTTTTCTTGACCTTAAGATGCAAATTGGAAGACAATGAAGAAGGTTTTACTCATGTCTTTAGATTAAAGACATAGTCTTGGAGCATCTATGCTTTATATGGGACATCCCTGGTTTTCATCCTCAGCTCTGTGTGGAGTTCCCAGCTCAAATGACTAGAGTACGTGCTATGGTTGGGGGGGCCTAGAATATCATTCTTGGCACTGCCTGGTACTTTGAACAGTGCGAGGAGTGGCCCCCTGAGCACCACTGTGTGTGACCCCAAAAGCAACAACATCTGCTAAGATTCTGATGTTTGATTGCTACATTTGAATATTAGCTATATAGCTTGCTTAGATCTAAGTGTCGGTTAATGGATTTGTTCTCTGTTCAGCTTCCTCAACTCTAAAATTAAATAAATTCAGAAACTCTCTCACAGATATCCGTGACAGCTAAGTGGATTGATTATATATGTGCCAGCATTATAGTAAGTGCAGTGTGATATTTTAAATATAAAAAACAAAGACTTCTTAGACTGGAGAAATAGTATAACGAGTAGAACTCTTGTCTTGCACCCTGGCACCATTTATGATTTCTTGAGTCTTGATAGGAGTAGTCCTTGAGTGTAGAGCTAGGTGTAAACCTTGAACATTTCTCGGTATACATCCAACCCCCCCCCCCCCCCGCCCTCACCAAATGAAAGCCACTACACTGGATACATTCTTGGTTTTGAGATGGCTAGCTTTTCTAGTTCTATCACAAATTACGAACAGATGGGGCATCCATGATTCCTGTTCTAAAAATATATGAATTTTTAGGCCACACCCAATGGTGCTCAAGACATACTCCTGGTTCTGTGCTCATGGATCACTCCTGGGAGAATTTGGGAGACCATCTGGGGTACTCAGGATTGAATCCAAGTTGAACACATGAAAGGCAAAAGCCCCACCAGTTGTATCAGCACTCTGGTTTTTGTCCTTAAAGAAGGTAGATGAACCAAAAAAGAAGTTTGGAGGAGGCAGAGAGAGAGCTCAGTGGGCAGAGCTCATGTTTTACTGGATTTGATCTCTAGCACCACATAGTCCACTGAGCTCCACTGAGTGCAACCTCAGAGCCTGAGTATAGCTCTGAAGCCCACAAACTGATAATAAGGGGAATAAATAATTTAGAGAGTATGATAGGAGTTTATACTTTCATAGGTGAAGGGCAATTTCCAAATCCTTTAATGATTATATGAACATAGCATTTCTGTTAAAATATTTTACAGATGCTACCATATAGTTTATCATGTCTTCTGGTTTATAAATAGTTTTATAATGTATGTATAAAACCTAGGGTAAATGAAGATTAATGTATTTGAACAGCATAAACCATGAGGATGCTTTGATATTGCATCATTTATAATATCCCTTGTCTGTTGAACAAATTTTGCAGCTTAGACTTCATTTTCACATAGCAGTTAATCATCTGAAGAATCAGAGGTTTATAAATGTAATGACAGAGCTTTTAAATTTCATTTTCTTGGTGTTTTAATAACATAACTTGTATAGATTTTGTATTTTTATATTCCAAAAGTTGAAAAATATATACAGCAAAGTTCATATTGGAACTAAGGATTTGTTTAATGTCAAGTGTCAAGTACAAAGACTCCCTCATCCTCCTTTTTTAAAAAGCTATAAATTTATATGTGTGGTATTACTTGGGGGCCACATCTGGAGATGTTTAGAGGACAGTATTGTTTCATGGATCAAACCCAAAACTTTGTATACAAAGCAAGTGTCCTGGTCCTTTGAGCCATTTTCCTGAAAGCCATAAATGATTAAAAATCTTAAATACTATTTTATTAGGAAAACCATGCATTATAGCTTAAGATTGAAGATATTTGTGAATAATAATTATAGAGAAGGAAGTACATTTTTACATTAAAAGAAAATAATCTTCAATACCATTTTAATCTAAGAGAAATATAATATATATATATATATATATATATATTGTGGTTTTTGGGTCACACCCGGCAGTGCTCAGGGGTTACTCCTGGCTCCATGCTCAGAAATTGCTCCTGGCAGGCACGGGGGACCATATGGGGCACCGGGATTTGAACCGATGACCTTTTGCATGAAAGGCAAATGCGTTACCTCCATGCTATCTCCCGGGCCCCAATAATCATATTTTTATGATTTTTCTTTTCTGTTGAAAATTAGCTCACCCTTACCCCAAGAAAATGGAATATTAGTGCTTGTGGTGTATACCTCATGCATCAGGGAGCCACGCTGTGTATGGTACCCAGTCCTCTTTGATAGTATACACTGAATGAGTGTATTTTAGTTGTATAATGTTTAATGACTTTCTTTTTTGCTGGAGGGTGAGGGAGGAGCCTTGGGCCACACTTGACAGTGCTCAAAGGCCATCCCTGATTCTTCTTAGGAATGAAGTCCTGAGGGTGCTTTGTGGGGACCATATGTTGGGAATTAAACTTGGGTTGGTTGCATGCAAGGCAAGTACCTCAGTTATACTTTCTCTTAAGTCCTGAATTTATTCCTTAGTTTTAGTTTTTTCAGGGGGAATTGGGGCGTGCTTTGGAATTGTTCTTGGTTTTGCTCAGGGGACTGGAAAGTGCTGGAGATAGAACTGGAGTCTGCTCCATGTCAGGCAATTGCCTTTACATTTGCAATACTATTTTTTTCAGCCTGCTTTTTTTTTTATTTGTCTCCCTAACCCCTTTCTAAGCCATTTGGGATGTGTAGTATTTATAATATTTGTAGTTACATGAAAGGTAAATGAATGCGAATGCATATATTGAATACCTCTTATATGACTTTAATTAATAGCTACTAAGAACCGACTTCTCATCTATAGCTGTCAGTGCAGTACACTTATGTTTCATGTTCTTGGATGTTTATGTGGCTGAAATCCTAGTTACAAGGGAAGAACCAGACATTTGTTCTTCATTTGGACTGCCAATCTTGGGTGTTCTACAAAGCTTCCCCTGTCTGTAAATGTAGCAGTTATATTTTCTGCACAGTATGTGCCTGTTGGCAATGTTTTTGTTTTTCTAGTTAAACAGTCACTACCTGCAGGAGGAGTAATGGACTAGTACTGAAAAGAAAGCCTTGGCTGGATAATTTACTATAATTTACTAATTACAAAAAAGTCCATATAGCTGATTTTATTAAAAGAAAACAAAAGAGATCTGTCTACAAAAGGTTTGTCAGCTTTCAAGAGCAAATTTAAATTGTAGGAATTTTGATTAAAATGAAAACAGGAAGTAAACCTCTTGTCTTTCTATGATATTACCTTCCCTTCACATTAATTTTTCTTCTAAGCTATGTGCCTCCATTTAGCTCATAAGACTTTCAAAAAGAACCATTGGAATATGGCATTTAAAATTCAGGGGCTGAAGCTCAATGAGCGCAAGGTTTAAGATACAGTAGACTAAGTTCAATCATCAGCACAGCAGGTACCCCTGAGCACTAAGCCAGGAGTACTGAGCCCTGCCTTGTGTGGCCCTCAAACCAAAAGGAAATAAAATTTAACATCTAATATCACGTAGTAATCTTTATGAAATTGTCACATATAAGGGGATTTGGAGAAAGTTTAACAAGACCATAGTATTTTTGTGTGTTTTGTTTTGTTTCAGGGCCAGATTCTGGTGTGGTGCTCCGGGGCTTGAACTTTGAGTCGAGTCTCTTACATGCTCCAGTCCATTGACCTACTTCCCAGCTCCAGTATATTCTTTTTCGCCTAAGTTATTATTTCCTAGAGTTGGCAAAAGTATCCCCCACCTCTGGGCTAGGGAGGGGTTCTGTGTAGCCCTAAGTACAATGGGAGGGCTACTTCCTTTCTGTTAAAATAGATTTCTAGGGGTGAGAGCAATGATACAGAGGGTAGGACATTTTCCTTGCATGCGTTCTATCCTTGTCAACCCAAGAGTAATTTCTGAATACAGAATCAACTGTAACTCCTGCGCATCACTGGGTATAGCCCCCAAACAGACAAAAACCCAAAGAAAGTAGATTTCAGACCCAAATGGGTCTGAATGATTTTTAATTTTTTTCTGAAATGGATTAGTTGACTAATAAATTTTTAAGCTTCTAGTAATGACAGCTATCAAAAATATAAAATTAGTAATATTCCTTGGGGCCTGGTATTGTAGTTCAATGGTTGGGCACTTACCTTGTATGTATGAGATTCTAGGTTCAGTTCAAGGACTGAACTATAAAAACCAACAGCCCCCAACTTTTTCTTCATAATGTACCTTTTCTCCTCTGCCTCAGCCTCCTCCTCCTCTTCTTCTTCCTCTTCCTCTTCCTTCCCTTCCCTTCTCTCCCCTCCCCTCCCCTCCCTTCTCCCCTCTTCTTCCTTCCCTTCTCCTCATCAGGAATATTTGCTCATTCCCATGAAAATGACATGAGCCAGAATCATGAACTCTGCCCCAGTTGTAGGAGAGATACTACAATACATTTTTTTTCACCTATTCTGCTAGCCATTTGTCTACTGCTGTCCAACTTGAGGGAGATAAAAGAGAAGCTAGTACAATTGCTCTTTGCATGGATGAATTAATGACAAAGCATAGATTTCTTTCTCTTTGATTTTTCTAATGGGTTGATTGGCTTTTTGCCTGCTTGACTACATTAAGGGGGAAAAAATCCCTTTTTAAAAATTACAGTCAGAAATATACCTGTGATGGACTTTTAAAAGCTGTTTTATATTTAATAAGTGCAGGAGGTCCTGTTAGTTTGAGGCCTTCTACTCTCACTGCCACAAACCTCTAGCATGTAATAGAATCACATACCCCTGTCTGCCTGTTGATGGATTAAAAGGCAACCTCTTTGGGCCTAATTTATGCCTTGCTTGGATGATTCTTATGGAGATATGAATGGGCAGTCTGCCACTTCTGCCTGTTTTTAACATTTGCTAGTATCAAACAGTTTTGGAACACATGATGTCTGTAAGGATGTGGGGAGGGGGGGCACTTCCAGTGACCAGCCCTCAGGTCTCCTGGACCATACTTATTGTGATCAGCCATTCTGGTCTTTGTAAAGACACTGAGGTCTATGAGGCATCTATCACACTTTAGAAAGTGCCTCTCTAGGATTTGTTCCTGCCCAGTGACTGTGGTTTTCTTTGAGTAACTATTTGTCTCTCCTACTCAACTACTTTGTGATTGATTTCTTTGGCTGTGCATTTCCTCCCGTTCTCTTGGTTTCTATTAAAAGTCTGATGTGTCTTAAAAGGCATTACAGATTCTGGTTTCTTTGGCATTAGAATTTTCTGGGCTGGACCTGATTAACTGCTTTTGCTGAGAATCTTGACTAGTGTGTATGTAGCAGTAAGACTTGGTTTTGTAGTTTAGAGTGTCTTTAGCATCTAACTGTTCTTTATTCTCTAGTTTTATGAGTGTTTACAGGTTCGATGAGCTCATTG
This sequence comes from Crocidura indochinensis, assembly GCA_004027635.1. Taxonomy (NCBI): domain Eukaryota; kingdom Metazoa; phylum Chordata; class Mammalia; order Eulipotyphla; family Soricidae; genus Crocidura; species Crocidura indochinensis. The sequence goes on from PVKC010041903.1 coordinate 9,274, forward strand.
GAAGAAATATTAAGATCACAGTGTGTTTAATTCAAACTTACCTAGTAGTTATCCAGGTGGGACAAAGAATATGAAAATGAAGGGTAATATACCAAAGTTCAGCACTTTTCATATAATGTGACCATTTCATGACTATTTTAAAATCAAATTATCTTCAAGTTCTGTGGTATTGAATATGTAGAGCTCAGGTGGAAACACATGTCATTATGTCAATAAGAGTGTTTCTAAACATTTTCATTGGTGTGAAACTCTAAAAATGCCTCTATCGTGATTTTCCCTCCTCCTTAATTGCCAAAACAGTTTGTCTTGTTTCTTGAGTGATAGGACATTTCTGTCTCAGTAACAACTTCTGAATGGTATGCTGCAAAAGTTTTCATAAAAACATTAATTAAATATTTCTTCCTTAAAAAATAATAATTTGGATAGTGCTCGCTTTGGCAGCACATATACTAAAATTGGAACGATACAGAGATTAGCATGGCCCCTGCGCAAGGATGACATGCAAATTCGTGAAGCGTTCCATATTTTTTAAAATACTAATGTGAGGGGCCCGGGAGATAGCATGGAGGTAAGGCGTTTGCCTTTCATGCAAAAGGTCATCGGTTCGAATCCCGGTGCCCCATATGGTCCCCCGTGCCTGCCAGGAGCAATTTCTGAGCATGGAGCCAGGAGTAACCCCTGAGCACTGCCGGGTGTGACCCAAAAACCAAAAAAAAAAAAAAAAATACTAATGTGAAAGATATGTAAGTCACTATGATCAAAATAAAAAATAAAAAATATAAAATAAAAAAACAAGTAAAGGACCAAAAAATAATTTGGATAGTAGATGTTGAATTTTTCAATATTATTATTGTTATTATTATTATTAATTATTATTATTATTGCTACACACAGCAGTTCTCAGGGGTGACTACTGATTCTGGGCTCAGGGATCATTCCTAGAGGGTTTGGGGACCATTATTGGGTGATGGGGAATGAACCTGGGTTGGCTGCTAGTAAGGCAAGTTCCCTAACTGCTTTATTGTTACTCTGGCCCCTCAGTATTAGTTTTTTTTATAGTCATTACAATAACATTTTCTTTGATATTTGGTCAAAGTTCAAGATACAAATTAAAAAAAATGACTCAAGTCATATAGAACAGCTATGTTAATTTTTTACTTATATACATTTGTGACATTTTTAGTGTGTTTTATAAATTCTAACAGTAATTATTTCCTTTTGGCTTATGAGTGATTTTAATTTATGTATATTTTTCTATATTTAACACTATTTCTAATAATTAAAATGTATTGAGGTATTGATGAATTTAATGGTTGCATTATAAACTTTAGTGTCTTAATTTCACAGTTTGCATGTTTACTGATAAGGCCTCATCTTACTTTTGAAGTTTTTTTCTTTTAGGAACCAATACCAAATCTATAATTGAAACAGATGGGAAAATAACCTAGTTATTAATTCTATCATTTTTGTGAGATCTTGATTAACACTTTTTGTCACTATAATTAACAAGTAGCAGATGTTTTATAAATATTTTATTTAGTATAAAATTAAAACTGTTTTTTTCATTGTTGTTTGTGTTTTAGCTTTTCTGTGAACACAGATATGACTGAAAGACTTTATGGGGAATATGAAAATAGACTCAAAACCATTTTTTCACAAAGACTTAAAAGTTTGTTAGTTACTACATTGTAATTACATATTTTTAAAAAGGCAGACTTTTTGTTTCATAATAATTTCTTTATTAAAGCACATGATAGTTTTTTAAATATGAGATACAATACATTTAGTGGGGTGCTTTTTATATTTTAGAAGCTGGTAGGAAAGATTATTTACTAGTGTAAAGGGGTAAAGTGTAGGTTAAGTTAACAGAAATGAGAAACTTGCTTAATGAGGAAGCTATGAAATTAGAGGAACTTTACTTACTTCAGTACTTGTCAAAGAATCGAAATAAAGACAGGCAATGTTTAACAAAAAAGAATATCTTCTTTTTTGATGCAACAGTGCTACTTCAAATACAAAAACAACAAAAGATTAAAGAAATAAAGAAATAAAATGAAAACCTATATGAATGGAAAATGTGCTTGAAAACAACTGTCATAGAGTGGCGGTAACAAGCAGAGATTACTCTGAACATCTTTTTTGGGGAAAAACTAAAGGGATCTAAGAGCACAAGTTAGAGATATTAAAAAAAAGACTTGATTGAAGGGATGTATGAGTAAAGAAAAAACGGGAAACTGCTCCATAAAACTGAATTGGTGGACAGATGGGGTTTGAAAAGAAGAGTCATTGAGGTCTTTGTGGGGGAGAAGTGGGTACATTGATGATGGTTGTGGTATTGGAACTATATGCATGGGAAACCAGCAGTAACAGTATTGTACATTATAGAACCTCAATCAATAAAAAAAATACTTTAAAATTAGTATGAGTAAAGAGGTTACTCCATAATTTATTTAAAATATATAAACAATTTTCGGGGCCCGGGAGATAGCATGGAGGTAAGGCGTTTGCCTTTCATGCAAAAGGTCATTGGTTCGATTCCCGGTGCCCCATATGGTCCCCTGTGCCTGCCAGGAGCAATTTCTGAGCATGGAGCCAGGAGTAACCCCTGAGCACTGCCGGGTGTGACCCAAAACCAAATATATATATATATATATATATATAAACAATTTTCATAAGGATTTGTGATTGTGACTAACTGAAAGACTTTATATTTCAAATTGTTTTATAAAGATGTTTACCAGAGGGGCCGGGTGGTGGCGCTGCAGGTAAGGTGCCTGCCTTACCGCGCTAGTCTTGGA
>PVKC010041904.1:0-12030 GCA_004027635.1 Crocidura indochinensis
GTTGCAAGGCAAGTATCTTACCCACTGTACTATCACTCCAACTCTGCAAAAGAAAATCTTTTTCAAAAATTTCAGAGTTGGGGCCCGGGAGATAGCATGGAGGTAAGACGTTTGCCTTTCATGCAAAAGGTCATCAGTTCGAATCCCGGTGCCCCATATGGTCCCCCGTGCCTGCCAGGAGCAATTTCTGAGCATGGACCCAGGAGTAACCCCTGAGCACTGCTGGGTGTGACCCAAAAAACAAAAACAAAAAAAGTTTCAGAGTTAAGGTGGATTCTAAAAATTCAATGGCAAGGGGGGAGGCCCTCACCTGAAGCTAAATAGCCCAGGCATGTCTGCTGTTAACAGCAAGGCAAAAGTAGTAGCCTCAGTAGAGAATTCTAAGCAGTAGAAGGGAGATCAACCCATGAAAGTAGCAGGAAAGCTACCAGTGCTCTAAAATAAGAACGCATGATCCTGGCAACGTACCATGTGACTGTCAGATTTTCTTGATAAAATAAGGCTATTGATATTGGATACACAGCAATAATATGACTAAAGTTTAGTTTAAACCTTTGAGTTCTAGAGCAAAATACTACTGGGTTTCACTTCATGAGTTTTCAATTTATTGGTTGTGAATTTTCAGCTATGTTTTTTCCTTCCATTATTTTTAGCTCAACAATGTGGACAGTTGTCACAATGCTTTGTTGTGTTGAAGGAGAATTTATGTTAGTTATTATATATAATGCACTTAGAATGGTCCTTGTGCACTGCAAATCCTTATGCATATTCATAAATATTAGTCTATCCCAATTATTTGCAGATTTAGTATTTTCAAACTTTCCTAGTAGCAATTGGGAATTGGCCTGATATTGGCCTCAGTATCTTTCTTCATGTTAGGCATTACCAGGACAAAATGGCAATGAGGACACTAAGGCAGTTCATGCTCACAGAACAATGGAGGACTTTATAGTCAGTGACAACAGCCTCAACATCAGATCTAAGTGAATGGCCATAGCTCATAAGAGGCTGCCTCAGGGAAGTGTGGTAGACCAAGATCATCTTCTTTCCTAAGGTTAAAGCTTGAACAATGGCAACATCTGATAAGAGTATAAGCCTGGGACTACAGCGCTTTATTAGCATTATGATCATATCTAACATGTATTGAGCTTTTAACTCAAGTACACTGCTCTCTAAAAATTTCATAGATATCTATAAGGTTTATTTTTCTTACTCTTTCCAGGTTGCAAGTTGGCAAACAGCCTTAGAGTAGTTTTGATTTACACAAAGACACACAACCAGCAAGAACTTCATGGAAATGGTGGTGAAATGTACATTAGAATCAGGCGTTGCTCCCGGTCATCTGTGTGCTGCAGGCTGATATCCCTAGGCATGGGGATTCAAATCATGTTCAACAGGAATTCTCTGTCCCTGAATCATGAATAAGTGGACAAGAGCCTCCTGGTGCAGAATTCATTGTCTCCCTCCCCATTCAAGGAGAAGATTGCAGCTTCCTTAGTCCTGTGATATTGAAGAGTCAATAGCCACTTTCTTCTGTATTCTACACTGCCCTTCCCTCCCCTGGCTACCCTGTGATGCCCATGCATCCCATCTGTCTTCTTCACTGTTCTCACTCTATTGCCTAATAGTTCGCTAACAAATATCTCAGCACTGCCCCCTGATACCAAATAAACTGAAAGGTGAAGTTTGAAACAGTTGAGAGTTAGTGGCCAGCTGAGTCATGTGGGACTTTATCTCCAGAGTGGTCAGTATTGCACCATGAGTCTCCAGAGAGAAAAATATGAGCTATTATTATCAGGTAAAAATAAATAAGAACACAAGAAGTTAGGAGGTGGTAATTCTATTGCCACCATTTTTCATAATTAAATGATGCTCCCAGTCATGTGTGGTAGTAATTACTCCTACTCTGTCATGTTCCTCTTTTCTTTCACCAATTTACTCCTAGAATCCACTTATAATCTGAGGCCTGTAGCTGCTAATTATTTCTGAATTTGCAACCATTTTGTCTTGCTGACTAAATAGAACTTGGTCTTGTTTAGAACACAGAAAGGTTAACTTATGAATGTGAAGGTAGGGATGGTGTCTGGGTGAAAGGTGAGCTCAAGATGGTGAGCATGGGTCTTTACCTCAAAATATAAGCTCATGGATTATACATAGAAGTCAAATGCATATGTATACACTTTCATATAAACTCAAGTCACATTATCCAAAGGGGGAATATATCAAATATATTTTAATAAGTGATGAGATAATATATGATAATATATATAATAATGAGGAGATAGGGTGAACTATATTCACTACAAGAAGGAATGAAGGACTGATATATGCTGCAAAGTGGATGAGCCTCAAAAGGATGATGCTATATGTGAGAAGCCAGCCTCAAAAAGTGACCTAATGTAGGATATGCAGATTCCAGGATCTTTAATACAGAAACATGACACCAAAACAGAGACTGTGTGAAAAATAAAAGTGTATTGGCACTACAGACAATGACCTGAATTGGACAACCTAGTTTGCCTGCAGTCTAGAGTTGGTCTTAGGCAGGGAAACTTCAGGGGTAGGGTCTCCTTGTATTTAGGCAAGGCTTTTCCTTTCCACGTCCCTCATATTTTTGTGGGCCTATGCAAACAATAATTGCCACTCTAACACCGTTTTTATTGTGCTCCTTTGACTCTAATCCTTAAGAAAAACAACCCACTTAAACTTTTGAGGTTCACTTAAACTAATATGCATGTGCATGGAAATGTAAAAAAGTACTTTGCCTTCAATGTTTAAGAAGTTACATAAGTTTTATGGCTTTAGATTGCTTTGTGTGCTGCTAAGAAATATTATGTACTACAATCTGAAGACTTGAGGGACAAAGTACATGGGTTCTGTTTTTATTTTTCTTAATGTTCTTTGGCTGAAAGTTCAAAGTTAAGATATCAGCAATGGGAGTACTGAGAATTCTGTTTATGGGTGATTGTCCTTCCACTGTAATTTTACTTTGTTCTCTTTCTTTGCATCTTTGTTCTCATAATTAAAAAAAATTAGTAAAAAAGTGACCTAAATACTGATTATATTTGTAAGAAATACCTAGAAAAGTAAATGCATAGGATATAGTGTAGAATAGTATTTCTCAGGAGCAGAGAAGAGATGGGAGTCAGAATCAAGGAGCATTAATTTATGGGTGTGAAGTTTTCTGTTATGATGGTGTCAAAGTTTTGCAACTGATTGGGATGAGGATTAACAATTTTATAAATGCCATAGAGTTGTTCACTTTCAAATGCTGAGTTTCATGTTATGTGGATCTCAGTAAAATGAAAGCAAATTTAAAAAAAAACACTATTACATGGCATTTTAAAGCTTGTTGTGATTATGAAACAGGATGTGAAAGTGGAAGACCCATGAGCCCATCCTTCAAAGGAAGCAATAATTTATTCCTATCTTTATCCATTCTTAGTGGACAGCACATTTCCCATGTTGATAGGGTTACCATGTATCACGAACCAGCATGAACCAGGGGTGTACTGAGAAAACACTTGAACTTAGAAGAGAATAAAAGAGGAGGAAGAGCCTAAGTAAAGATTTGCAACTGATCACCTCTTCTGTCTGGCATACGGGAAGAAAGAGATCATTTAAAAATATTTTTGTTGGGGCCCGGGAGATAGCATGGAGGTAAGGCATTTGCCTTTCATCCAAGAGGTCATCGGTTCGAATCCTGGTGCCTGCCAGGAGCAATTTCTGAACATGGAGCCAGGAGTAACCCCTAAGCACTGCCGGGTGTGACCCAAAAATAAAAAAAAAATTTTTTTTTGTTTTGAGGAAGTCGCTGACAACCATACAGTTCCCAGTATCACCGCTGAACCTTCCTACCCTGGGTACTGGAGACCTTTGCCAGTTGAGAACTGTTTTTCAAACTCCACAAGGTCAAATCTCAGGTGTAAGCAGTGCTCTGAATTTTACACTATTTTTATTTTTTTAATTATTATTATTTTACACTATTTTTAAAGACTTAAAGGGGACATGTATATCTCTTTTGAATATTTCCTAGATGTATTCCCTTAACAGGTATAATCCTTATTGAATATCATTTTATATAGCAACAACTTCCCCCATTGTTTTATCTGTGATCTATTCAACAAGGAGTTCTGGTAGAAAAGTTCTCTGTTTAGAGTTCATATTAGAACCAGGTTATGGGGATTGTTGGACTTGTTACCTTGGCCCTCCTATGCACAAAATATACTTGTGGCATTGTTCCTTTTTGCATCAGCACATTAAAATTAGAAAATATTACATATTGGGGTCCGGGAGATAGCATGGAGGTAAGGCGTTTGCCTTTCATGCAAAAGGTCATCGGTTCAAAACCCGGTGCCCCATATGGTCCCCCGAGCCTGCCAGGAGCAATTTCTGAGCATGGATCCAGGAGTAACCCCTGAGCACTGCCGGGTGTGACCCCCCCCCAAAAAAAAGAAAATATTACATATGCAAAAAAGCTCTTATCTAATAGAGATAGGAACACACAAATTTTATAATGCAGTGGGGCCTTACACCAGGAACATTGTCATAATGACTTGGCTTGGGCCTCAGAAGAAAGGACATTGTCCATTCACCCCCAAACTATGGATACCATCTATGGAAACAACCACAATTGTCTATACCATCATCAGGAAGCAAATTTCTGTATGGGAAGACTTTACTGCTTCCCTGGCATTGACTTACTCCAAAGAGGTTTTTTTTTGGACACCCAGATGACTTAGCAACAGCAAAAATCTCCTTTCAGGGCAGGGTTCTCCACATTTCCCCCTAATGGTGAAATAGAACCAGAAGACACTCCATATCATCCTAACTTCAATGTAGGATCTGCACAGAAACCAGGATCTCGAACTACAGAAAACTGACAGCAATAACCGCTACTGTGTGAAAAACTTTTATAATCAGGGTTTGAACAACCTAGTCTGCCTGTAGCCAAGAGTTGGTCTTATGTCAGAATACTTTAGGGGTAATGTTTCCCTGTATTTAGGCCAAAGGTTTTTTCTTTCGATTTCTTTCATATTTTGCTAGGCCTATGCAAACAAAAACTGATGCACACACACATTTTTTACTGTATTTTTTTTATCTCTGATCTTTAAAAAAAAAGAGCATACTAAACTTTTGCTATTGTTATAATGAAAATATATTTTCATTCTTTTGATTTTTTTAATGAAAGTAAGTACTGGTTTATAACCTTGTATAGATACTAGACATGAGGGCATTGAAATTTAACATCTGTATCTACTATATTATAAATTCCCCCCAAAGATGAGTTTCTGTCCTCAACTATACAACTGAGATTCATTGACAAACATTTGAGCCTCTCCCACTCCCTGCTTTTTTTTAAACATTGTTCTATTCTCTGAATCTGGGGGATTGATATGTTTTGCTTATTTACTTGTTTTACTTATTTTTTCACACATGAGAAAAGCCATATAGTAATATTCTCTTTCTCTTTTTGCATTATTTCACTTAGCATAACGGCCCTAGAGTTCTATTCATGGTATAGTTGCAAATGGCAAGTTTTTTTTTATAATTTTTCATAGCTGATCAATATCCATTCTGTATATATGTGCAATATACATGTGAAAAACATATCACACCACATATTCTTTATTTACTTATTTATTAATGGACAACTAGTTTTTTCTACATCTTAGCTACTGTGAGTAATGCTGTAATGATATGTATTTGTCTGTTAATAGTTGTTTTCATATTATTTAGATAAATTCATAGCACATCTATATCACATGTTATTTATGTTATTATTTTATGAAAACTTGTAATACTATTTCCCATTGAGGCTGGACCTCTTTATATCATTCCTACTGCCAGTGGATAAGGAGAGACCTCTCTTACATTGTCACCAGCATTATCCCTCATCTATTGTCTTTTTGATAGTGACCATTTTCACAAATCTGAGTTGCTGTCTTATTGTGTTTTGGTCTGCATTTTCCAAATGATAACTGATGTTGAATATCTTTACATATGTCTACTGGCTCTCTGTAGGTTTTCTTGCATAAACATCCATTCTTTGGTTTTATTATTATTGTTGATACAAAAGTTGCTTATGTATTTTTTAGAAGTATAATTTGTATATATCTTCTATCATTCAGATTCCTATTTGTTTTGGTAATAGTTCCTTTGCTGTTCAGGAACTTTAAGTTTATATAGCCCTATTAGTATAAGAGGAGACCTTCTAGAAATCCAGTATCTCTGTGATCCACAAAATATTGATCAATTGATGTATAATTAAGTAGTTGTATTAAAATACTTAATTATTTTTAGAGAAAGGGAAAGTATTACACTAATGAACTTTTGTATTCAAGCTTAAGATTGTTTTACTTTGCTATAATGGTAGCATAATAATTATAAATTAGGCGGTTCAGAAAAAAAGGATAGGGGGATGTCACCAGTTAGCCCACATTATTTATATTTAGTATTTGTTGTTGCTTTTTTACCTTTACACTGAAAATTATGGGATATACACAAAAATTCAACTTACTTCTTTTTCCTATAAAATCATAGACTAAGCATGCCTCTTGTCTATTAAAACTACTTTGTAAATATCATGTTAGCCTTACAATAGTTCATTATAAGTAGGTATAATTTAGGGAATCATTCCCTTCTCAATAGATGCTTTGCGTGCCCATTGAGAACCCATTGTGTGTTTAATAAACTTTGAGAACACAATAGAAGACAAGACTGGAATGATCAGTGGATTTTTATCTTTTTTTACCTTGACTGATCAAAAACAAGTGTGTAATTACAATTTTTCTGGTAGGAAAATAATATCACAGTAATACATCTCATATTAGGAGAACATTACCATGCAGTCTACAAAAGAAAGATGCCCAAGCTAGTGGACTCACTCAAAAGGTGCCCAGTTTGAAGGAAGTCTTGTCACAGAAATGAATAGTCAATATTTTCTCATCACTAGTATGGTGATTTCTCAATGGTGGTTCTCTGTGAGTAGAATTCTGATGTCCCGGAGTCTGTGCTGCCTATAAAAAAATGCATGTGTTGGGGCCCGGGAGATAGCATGGAGGTAAGGCGTTTGCCTTTCATGCAAAAGGTCATCGTTTCGAATCCCGGTGCCCCATATGGTCCCCCATGCCTGCCAGGAGCAATTTCTGAGCATGGAGCCAGGAGTGACCCCTGAGCACTGCCGGGTGTGACCCCCCCAAAAAAAAAACCAAAAAAAATTGCATGTGTCATAGTCATGACCAGGCAAGTAGCATCTGCTCTTGAGCTAGGCTACTCTGAGTCTGCAACTAAGAAATAGGGTGACTCTTTCACCCTATTCTAGTAAGGTTTCTGAGACTGGCATCAAGAATATCAAGTAGGGAGATAGAGTGAATCCACCATAGTGACACAAGTTTTCCCAAGGTCTCTCCAAAAAACCATCAGAGCCCACGTACATTTTTGCTCCTTAATGAAGATCTCCCTCTCAAAGTTGTTGGATGGGTTAAGTGGAACAGGTGTATCTGAGCCAGTGTAATGGGTCCAGCTTGGAGCTGGTGCTTGGAAGTCCTCCTTGCAGACTCCCTTGCTTCTCTTCAGAACTGATGAGTTGGATTGGTGAGTCCTATAGTTCAGAAACATGTTTCTGCTACTTTTCCCAGTTTATTAACCAAATTATTAGTTAACATGACTAATTATTATTTTTTGAGATAAATCTTTAAATATCTCATGATGTTATTTTTTGAGATAAATCTTTAAATACCTCATGATGACAAAGTTTTTTTAAGAACTAGAGGACCTCTTGAGGTGGCAGGGAAAGTTGACACCAAAGAAATAATCAAAAATATAGGAAAGTGATAATTAATAGTTTTATCCCTTAATTCTGGTCTGGGTGATTGAAGCATTCAAGCTGACCAGGTAGTGCTCATTTGTGGCATTGTCTTCTCAAGGACCTGTGCAAAGATTACTCTTTTCTCAGCTCTGCCTTGCTTTGCAAGTCTTCACATGGACACCAACAACTTTCTCTGTGAGTGCAACAGAGGTTTGTCTTCCCTGCACCTCCACTTAGAGGCACCTGAAATGGTCTGAAGAAAACATCCTATGGACTCCATCTGGTAACCCTAGAAGGCCTCTTACCCTTTATTGTGTGAGCTAACAGTTAAGTGATTGTAGCTAAGTTTCCTTTCTTAGGAGGTGGAAATGAAGTCACCAAGGGTCATCAAGCAGAATTTTAGGGTGTAAGTCAATAGTTTTCATAGGTCTCAGGGAAGCTAAGACCTCAATTCCAAGACAGCTCCTTTCTGTCTTGAGATTGAGATACTTACACATCTAATTCTTAAAGACAGAATTCTGAATCACTGAACCACAAGCATAAGACAGGATTTTGGATCACTAAGCCATGAATGTAGCACTGGGACCATCATTATAGTTTGATCAATATCTCCAAAAAAGCTGGTACCACTTCACATTCCCAGAAGCATTCCTCTACCCACTTCTTACCTTCCATAAGGTATCCTGAGTCCTAGGATCTGCTTGGTGTACTGAGGGGAACAGCAGCTTCCAACTTTCTTACTGTGATTGGATCTTGACACTTATCACCTTTGACTGGACTCAACCTGTCAACCCTGGAAAGAAAGATCTCAGAACCCCCCACTTCAAGTCTTATTATTCGGTTTTTTTGGGGGGGTCACACCCAGAAGTGCTCAGGAGTTACTCCTGGCTCTATGTTCAGAAATCGCTCCTGACAGGCTCAGAGGACCATATGGGATGCCGGAACTCAAACCACCATCCTTCTGGGTTCAAACATCTTACCACTGTGTTGTCTCTCCAGCCCCAACAATTTTATTATTCTTATATGCAGCTAATGTTACATATTATGGGCCCCTTGGTAGCTTTGCAGATAACTCAAACATTCCTTTGATCTCAAGTTTATAGACTTAAACCTATATGTAGGAATAACTTACTTTTCTTGGTCATATCCTGTTCATCTCAGGGATTACTCATGGGTACACTACTGATGGTATTTGGATGATCATTCTCAGTGCAAAATTGAACCATAGGTCAGCCCCATGCAAGGCAAGTACCTTACCTCTATTCTATCTCTCTGACACTTAAATACTGCTTATTTTTAGAGAAAGGACCATATGAAGATATGTTAAGATCTTATTCCTGACCTCTTTACTCAGGGACCACTCCTGGTGGGCTCAAGAGACCTATATGAGAGCAGTTTACTACATACAAGGTAAGCACCTTGCTTGTTGTACTATCTCTATAACCCCAAATTCCCTTTTTGAGGAGTAAAACTAGCAAGTAAGAGCAAAAACAATCAACCACCCTTATCTGCTTATACCTCCTATGACTGCTATCACCAAAAAAAAAAAATAACAATAACAGGGGATGATAAAAAGTTTCCACTAGTGTTCTTTTTTGTTTTTGTTTGGCTGTGTGCTCAGAAATTGCTCCTGGCTTGGGGGACCATTTGAAATGCCAGGGGATCAAACTTTGGTCTGTCCTAGGCTAGCAGGAGCAATGCAGATCCTTACCGCTTGCACCACCAATCCAGCCCCAGCCACTAGTTTTCTTAAGGTAACACACATTCCATCACCTGTCAACTTCCACCCCAAGTACTACTTTAGTTTCCTTTCTACATTCTAAGGTCTGAGACACATAATGAGTGGACCAGTATGGCTCATGGGTTAGGAACGTACATTCTGAAATTGGGGTTCATGTGCTCAAAGTCCAGCCTAATCAAACAAGCAGTGCCTTAAACCAGTGAAATATATTAAAAAAATAACTAAAAACAACAAATGTTAGGAATGACATGGTGAAAAATAAAAACCTTCAATCACTGCTGATGGGAATATCACCTGGCCCATCATTATGGCAAACAATATGAATATTTGTCAGAAAAGTAAGAACTGGGGTTGGAGAGAAAGTACAGCGGTAGGGCTTTTGCCTTACAAGCAGCCGATCCAGGATGGATGGTGGTTCTAATCCCAGCATCCCATATGGTCCTCCATGCCTGTCAGGAGCTATTTCTGAGCACAGATTCAGGAGTAAACCCTGAGCACTGCTGGGTGTGACCCAACCCCCATTCCAAAAATGAAAAGTAAGAATTGTGCTCTCATTTGATACTCCCCATTCCACTTCTAGATATTTGCCCCCCGCCCCCCAAAACCTCCCACAAAATCATTATTTGAAGAGATGTGTACATACGTATGTTCATTGCAGATCTTTTAAGGGGAGATCACTTACAGTTCTAAGGGGTTACTTATGGATCTGCACATAGGAATCACTCCTGTCAGTGCCCACAGGACCAGATGAGATGCTGGAGATCAATGTGGGTTGATTGCTAACAAGAAAAGCTTCTTACCCACTGTACTATTACTCTGGTCCCTCAAAAAAGCTTTTAGTACAACAGCCAAGATATGGGAATAACTCAAATGTCCAATAAAAGATGAATCAATAAAGAAGTTGTGTTACATAGACACAGTGGAATACTGTGTATCCACTAAAAAACATAAAAACATGCAGTTTGAGATCTTACTCATCTGTAGGTTATGGAAAAACAAATAAAGGCTATATACAAATAACCATGGACAATAAATCTCTGAGACTAACACAGTGGTTAGCTGGCTAAGCTGGAATTCAACCCTTGATATGTCTAATGCTCAGAACCTGTACTCTTGCACTGGTGAGTGGTGCCTCTGAGTTTAGTGTGTGTAGTGAGTGGATAGAATAGCTGTGGACTCTGGTGCCAGCGAAGCCTGACTACTTTATAAGCTGAGTAAGCTTGGATAGGCCATTACCTTAACAATAGTAGCAACAGCAGTAGCAGTGATAAGAATAGCCAACACTTTCTTGGAACTTGCTGTGATCCAGGTGCACTTTCTGCTATTAACTTGTTTAACTGGCAGCAAACTGATGAGAGGGATACTATTACTTTGTTCAGGAATTAAGAACAACCGCAATGGCAACACAAGTAGAGAAAAAGAGGAACTATTATTTCTGCAAGTACTCTTCTCACTGGGGAGTAAGAGCTGAGTATTAGGTGACAGGGGAGCTTTGAGAAGAATACAGGCCAGCATCACTTTGTGAGAAGTCACTATCTTGAGTAGGGCTAGAATCCAACTTGTCTTTAACTTTTCCCACTAAGTCTAACTGTTCTGCTTTGTGAGGCAGCACATGGAGTACTGTTCTTGTCTCTGTAAATATCCCATGAATTCCCTCTGGGGGACTGATTCCAGCCATTGTAGCTGACCCTGTCATCATGTATTCCAGAATAGAAAACTCAAGTCCACACCTCTGAGAGGAGGTGTAGGTCCTACTAATGAGCTGCTAGTATATTTTTGTGGTGTTGGGAAACATTTTAGATTTCATTTTCATTTCATTTTCAAGGGGACCTACGTGACTTAGTGTCTATCACACTCCATACTAGCTGATATAGAAAGGAGACTGGATGGGAGTTTGATGCTGGGTAGAAGGAGTAATCCCTGTATCATGATATCCCAGGGATCAATGGACAGCTGCTTCCCAGAGTCAGCCATGGATAGGGGTAGTGGAAGCACCAGGCATGCTGCACCCCAACTACACCCATTACTGCCCCTTTAGTGTCACCTTCCAGCCTGACAGGAAGATTGTTTTCTTTTAACATCACCAAGGCATCTCCTCCTCCAAAGGGCAAACTCATTTCCTTTAGCCCGTGCCCTGAGCAGTAGGGCCAGCTGGTCACCAATTTCTGTATAAAACCCCTTCAGATCACAGACTATTATTAACTTTCTCCTCAGCTGCCACTTGTCTAACTAAATAATACCTGCTCTTTTCACCTTTTTCCACAGGTCTAGTCTTTTCACTCTGGACAACATTGTTCTAAGTCTTTTTCTCTCCCCACCTCCCCACAGCCAGAGCAGGAAACCAGAGCTCTGGGGAGTCAGCCCAGGGACAGAGGTCAGTGATAGCTGAGGGACAAGGTATAGATGGCTGACTGGGGAATAAATAGTATAGTGGTTAGAGTGTGTGTCTGACTCAGGTTACATTCCCAACCCCACATGG